>JAUZST010002865.1:0-17638 GCA_034779995.1 Parotocinclus haroldoi
CACACACACACACACACACACACACACACACACACACACACACACACACACACACACACACACACACACAGTAGTAGCTGCAGGAACTCCAGTTTGCTCTTCCATATGGAAGCGAGAAGTCATTAATTATCAATAGCGGCCACCTGCAAGCTGGTTTACTCTGTATGTGTGTGTGTGTGTGTGTGTGTGTGTGTGTGTGTGTGTGTGTTTATATAAGAGATAGCTGCGTGCCAGACTTCCTAAAGCCCTACCCAAACAGAGGGTCAACTCAACTAGAACAGTGAGGTTAAAATTTGCAAAGGCAAGACTGAACCTGCACAGCGAGTCCCGTCCTAATTCACACCTCTCTAATCCTAACCAACGTTAATAAGCAGGTGTCAAGAACGCGTCCCGTGTCCCGCATCGGCCTGCTCCGTCCTGTCCCCGTATTTTTATGTGACCCCCATATACTCTCGAGTGTAATCCGAGCGCTGCTTAACTATACAGGATGTGCTTACAGAGCGCCGCGTTCAATCCGATTTCAGGAGTTCATTTGTCTGCTTGTTATTTTTCTACTTAGCTGAATATTAAAAGGATTTCACTCTACAGCCGAACACACATCAGATTAAGCTACAGTATGAATAAAACGGTACAAGCCATGGATTATTAGGTAGCGTGAAAATGTATGTAGTGTTGTTTCTTTTTTCGCAGATTTGAGAAAGGTTGGAAAGCAAAGCAAAGCAAAGCAATGCAAAGTTTTAGCCCCTGGTCCTGGGCATAGGGGAGGGGTCTGGCACCAAACCCAGAATTGACTGGCATCAAGCAGAGGCACTCCGTGGACGAAGCATTTGGTTGCACAAAAAAAAACCAAATAAAAATTTAAAAAACCATACTTAACCAACCTGGAATTGACTTTTAGGTTCTTCATATTTGATCCACACTATTTTAGTGCACTGCATGGCTGAGCAGCTCAAAACGAACGGCCTGCATGTAACACCCGACAGCCAAAAATAAAGAACAGTCGAGACTCAAACTCAGGTTCCCGTGGTCACGGGCCAAGAGCCGAGATGCTATGCTGACCGAGAGTCCTATAAGAAACTTCAGCTCTCCAAATATTCCTATTGACATCCGTTTATAAAAACGCAAACACATTTAATGCGGTTTGCTCTATTAGACTTCGCTATAAACCAAAAACAGCCTGGCTGAAGCTTTTATAGCAACTTAAGGTCGCCAAAGCATGAGCAGACTTTTAGAAAATCGGTTGCTCGCTCCCTGAAGATGCTGTGAAGTCAGCGGGTACCAAACCCTGAGGTGGAAACAAGAAACAGGCCGGCTGAAGATTAAAACTTAAACTCCAAAACTTTATTCTAAAAAGGATAAAAACACCGTTTCAGAAAAACCGAAGCTGCTGCAGAGTCAGCTTTCATCAAACCCTGAGGTACGAACCAGAATCGGTCAAGGTTGGTCTGAGAAACCGAAACTCAAAATGCACTTTGAATAAAACCGAACAAGGTTTGCTTTAACTTTTGGGGTTTTTTTTTAATCCCACTATATTTATTCTGATTTTTATTTCTTATTCTGTATGAACCCCCCCTATCCGAACCCTATATACGCAATAACGATGCATTGCACTGCGGAGAAAAGTTCAGATCGGCATCGCCTAGCTGGATTACGAATTCTTGTTTTTCATTTATTTCATTATTTATTTATTATTGTTATTATGATTCTGCTTCCACACGTGTCTGCAATTAGGAAAGACCATTTTTGGTCTCGATCTGGTTTATTTTTAATAGATCAGAGTGGTTTTAAAATAAGAAAATCTCCCATGGAAATGCATTGATGGAATGCAGATTTAAAGCAGAGCAGCTGAACACGTTCACCCTTTCCCGCTCTCTGTCTCCATATAAATAATACATACATATACATTGCAAGGCCCACAAGTGGCCAAAAGTATTGGGACACAACCCCGCATTTCAAATAAGGAAATGTAGTTTGCACGGCCACTGAAAAACGCAAATGTATAAGAAACTCGTATTCTTGGAAAATAAAGCTATAGCATTCTGAGAACTTCAAGAACAACGTTATTGTATTTCCAGAATAAAGTGAAAATGAGGGACGCGGAGGATTTAATAAAGTTTATTATTATTATTATAGGCTATTAAAGGATGTGCTGCTGGCTGTATATATTCAGAACGAGGAATTGTTCTGTCTTTTTTGTCTTTTTCGTCGAAAGACGAAATACCCAAAAACGATCGTTTCAGGAGTGGAAACACAGCACATCCAGCGTTTTTTAATACCGTCAATACAGGAACCGAAGACCCAACTGGGTTAGAGCACATCGTACGATACAAATAACAATAAACCTTTCAGCATTTTGACTTTACTCTTGATTTATTACAACTTTATTATCGAAACTCTGCAAGTTTCTTCCCGAAATCCTAAAAGTCCCTGAAAGTGGGACGAGGAAAGCTTGAATTGCTATTCTACAAAAATAAAAAAAGGAATGCAGCTGTTTTTAGTAGATGGTTTGATATGAATACACTGATATGATATTAATATCTGATATTTTATACACTGTTCATTCAGAAACAGAACAGGAATGTCTAATATCGAAGGTCAAATACGATAATCGTAAAAATGTCAGCCTCACCCGAGTCCCAGAGGGAACTGATCAGATACAGAACCACTACCTGATGCTGACAGCACTGAAAGCAGGTGGTCGTTTTAAATATAAACAAACGAAATATTTGCCAATGCAAACGCGAGGACGACATGCAAACAACACACAGGCCAGGCCGGAAACTGAACCGTATTTCTATGCAGTCGTAAGTGAACCATCCTAAGCACTGCGCCACCGTGCCTCCTACACTTCGAAACTTTAGACACCAACAAACAGAGGCTGAAGCTGCCCGGAGTTTCTCACAGCTCTCGTTTCTGCTCCGAGCTTTAGCCACTGCAGCGAGAGCAGTCCAGATGTCCGACGTGAGAAGCCTCGTTGTGTGAAACGTACAAACGTCTCGCAATCACAGCAGGAATTTAAAGATCCTGTACGCCGGTGCCCGGTCGTGTGTTAAAATCAAAACGATAAGACGGCATCATGAGGGAGCATTCGGCCCAGGCTTAGTAAGGAAAATGCCAACTGAGCGATGCCAAAATCAAAGGGTGGCATTGTTCACTCAGGAACTCTCCAGAGAAGGTAAATAAGTCCTTTTCTCCAACTAAACCATTTCTATCTAAAAGTAACTGACAGCTGACAGGACCCTCCTCAAGTGGCAAAGCACTGGGGCTTGAACACACACGAGCACAGCCCGACACAAACACATATTAGCATTATTCATCTACAGAACCAACAAGGAAGTTCTTCAGAACTCTTTAACAGAATTCAGCTTCTGTTAAAGCGTCATTAAAAGCAGCCAGGTCAGAAAAGCAAAAAATAATAATAATTTAAAGTGTACATGGCTTGTTTCTTTGGGGAAACCATATAAGTTGTATCTTGAAGCCCAGCCCATGAACCCTGGGAGGAACCGTGGGAGAAACGCCTGTTCCTTATTCAACGCGATCAAAGTTTAGGACGTCTGCACAGAACCAACAATCATCCGTCAACAACAGTCATGAGCACACTGAGGACACTGCTCGGTCTAAGAGGAATACATCTTCAGCGGATGCCTCACTGTTTTTGAGGAGCTAAAGATCTTTTGGGTTTGTCTTAAGCAGCCCCTGTGGCTGGTAGGTAAGATGGAGCTCCTGAAAACAGCAGTTACTGAGGACGTGGGTTCAAACTCCAGGCTGCGAGTGCACTGAAGGTCAGGCGGTGTGTTTGCGGAAGCTTGTAGCCACCTCTGCCTGCACCCAGTGAAATCCTGTAGAGGTTTTGTACACCCAGCCCCTAGCCCCCGCCGCCCCATAACCCTGACCAAAAGATATGGGGAGAGGACAGTTTGGATTCTGCAGGAAGGTTCTGCTCTCGATAAAACAATTTCAAACCGAATACTTCATTTTGTACCTTAAAATACTCTACGCTTTGAAAACAATCTAACAAGGACTGACTATAAAAAAAAAGCTCCAGCTTCCCTGGGGTTAGTTAAAGTCAATATTTTACTTCTCTACCATTTACTAACAAAACCACACATAATAAGATATAAATAAAGAGGTGGCACTTATTGTTTCTTAAGGGAAATCAGCGCTCAGGCTGTTTACGTACACAACAAACACCTGGAAGAAGTGTGTGTAGACAAAAGTTTGTGGACAAAAGCTTTGCTATTTTCAGAAACATTTTTGTTGGTTTTCGCTTCCATCTTTCAGCCCTGCTATCCTTAAACAAAGCCCATAGGGGATTTGATTTGCCGGCCTCAATCGAGAGCTCTTCAGGCTTGCACATAACCTTAACCTCAACTCAGTCAGACACCTTGAGAATGCACCGGAATACCAAAAAGTGAGCGAAATGGTCACGTTCCAAAAGCCGTGGAAAGCCCTTTTAAAGAGAGAAGGCAAAAGCAGCAAAAGCGAGGGAAGATGCCGCTCTAACATCCAAGTTTTGCATGACGTTTATGGGCGTTATGGGGGTGTTTTGTAAAAGGAACACAACACAACACAACAAAAAATAAAGGCAAGCTTTTATCCAAGAATCCAAGAACTGAAATCTTCGTTTTTGTTGTTTACACTAATGAAGGCCTCGGTATTGTTGCAGTTATTTCTCGCCTTGTTTTAAGCGCAGCATCCAAACTAAAATGTCTCCCAATAAGACTGAAGAACAGAAATACCAGATCACTTCCAGTTTTCAGGAAACTTTAGTCAAGTGCACTTCAGCAACATGCAATCCATTCCAAAAGTTCATGTTCTAGGTGTCCTTGAATAATATCAATCCATTCATTGTCTTCAGCTTAATCCGCAGGGTCAGGGGTCAGCCGACGCCCACCTGGCAACTCGGGGGCGCAAGGGCAGGAACAACCCTAGATAGGACCCCAATCCATCATAGGACACACACACACACACACACACACACACAGAGTCACACGCTAAGGGCCACTTTAGAGACACCAATTAACCTAACACACATGGCTTTGGACTGTGGGAGGAAACCCGAGTACCCAGAGTAAACCCACACAGACACGGGAAGGACGTGCAGACTCCACACAGAAAGGACCCAGACCGCCCCGCCCTGGGATCGAACCCGGGACCTTCTTGCTGTGAGGCGGCTTTTGTACCCATTGAGCCCCCCGTGCCGCCCGTATATAACATTATAATAATAATAATAATATCAGAAAATCAAATGTGTTTCTAAAGCTACAGCTTTGTACGGCAAAACCCAGACCTTGCTCGTTTTCGGATCCAAACGTCTCTCTCTGCTTTTTGTACCTGACAGGAATTACATACAAGGTTTTATTTACCCAGACGTCGATTACGCAATCACTGCATCATCTGGCTCTTGGCGTACTTTTTGTGGTGCTTTCTTTTTTGAACAGGTTTGTTGTGCTTACACCATTCGCATATTGGCATATTTCGGAAAAGGCTGTTGTTTTGCTCTGTGTCTCCGATCCGAAGTCCAAAGCAGTTCCATAAAAGTGAAGACGAGCTTTTTTTTTTGTTGTTTTTTTTTTCAGTTGCCAGCTCCTGCGTTTACACCCTAAGCTGTTAAAACACCTTGGGATATCATGTCAGCGCCTTGTGATCATGCTGCCGTTTTTACTGCTCAGTCCCACTTGGATAAAACATAGAAACGCACTTTTAGGAACAAACTTGTATCCAAGGCCTTCGAGCGTTCTTGGTTTGTATTTTTGGTGGCAAAAAAAAAGGAACAAAACGGTTGGTCCAGATCTCTCTGAGAGCACAACCGCCTGAACTCCATCTCCTCTAATTCTCACAGGCTTTCATTTTAATTAGTTATCAATACCTCGAAATAAATCAACGATAAATAAGGCGGAGCCAGGCTGCACGGATCTTCTGCGCGTCCAGCTTTATTCACGTCTATAGATTTCAATCGCGGTTTGTTTCTTAAGCTTTCATGTATACTGAACATCAAAACATCAAAACGCTACCTCAAGAACCCTAAGAAGAACAGGCAGAGGAACAGAGGAATGTTTTCACATTACTGCATACATTATCATCGTCTAATCAAATAAGTGCAGATAAAAATGAAGGGTTGCAGGTCTAATTTATTGCCAAATAATCGGTTTAGTTCGACTTTGATCACGCCTCGGCTAACTGGGTGCAATTCACGCAAAGCATGTGGTGTTTTATGGAAGAAAGCTCCACCTGCTTTTCCAAACAGCTCACTCTTACTGAGGTCTAAATGCGTCTGATGAACTAGCCACTCACAAATTCGCATCCTACCCATTAAACAATTCCTATTATTCCTATACTAATTGCCTTATAAGGCACTCGGGTCAATAGTCTAATACACTACCATGGGGGACCCAGGTTTGAGGTGCCTTCTGGTAGGGTTGGGCATCACTTTTTTGCGTATGCTAGAGGGAGGATAGGAGATCATCCTCCAGGACAGAAATCTCTGCCGGACCTGCGATGGACTGGAATTCCATCCATGACTCTGACCCAGAAAAGCCAGGTTTTAAAATGACCTTACAATGATCCGTTCAACATGGGGGACTGTGGGACACGGGTGACTTGGTGGTTTAGGCAATGAACTATGGACCCAGAGCAAGGCCCTGAACCCCAAATTACTTGGATTGTAAAACTGTAGTAATTGTAAGTCGCTCTGGATAAGGGTGTCTGCTAAATGACAAAAATGTGAATCCATTAAAGTTTTTTCATGGTTTAATATTTTTTATACGTTGCGTGCGCCTTTTCCTAGACTTTGTTGCCTCTCCCTATTGGATACCGTAAAAGTCAAACTGCCAAACTGATGATCCAGGGTTCAAATCCCACCTCTGCCACAGTTGGGTCCCTGAGCAAGGCCCTTATCCCCCAATGGCTTGGGCTGTAAGACTGTATGAATTGTAAGTCGCTCTGGATAAGGGCGTCTGCTAAAATGACGTGAATGTACGTAACCGATTTCGTAATAGTTTTAAATACGGTTAATTTGTTCAAATTGACAGTGTATGTGATAAGGCTTTAAAATCAAAACACAATGGGGAAATAAACAAACTTTGGCAAGTGCTAAACTTTTTTTTTTTACCATGTCATTTGACCTGTGAATGAGTGAGAGGTAGAGAGCTAAGAATTCAGTCTGAAACAGAAACTCAGCACTACAGGGCTGTTCTGCTCCCACCAGCGCCGAGTCTCCTCAGGACCCGCTGCTGAGCTAAAATAGAACCAAAAAATATCTGCAAAACTCTTTTCTCTCTCAAGAACCAGGCCTGAAGGCAAACCTGACTGGAATCACAACAAACGCCGAGATACCGCCAGTGGGAAACGTGTGGGCTCACTCCTATGTTTATTAATTTACATAATCAATACCAAATACAAGGTTTATAATTCAAATAATGACAGTATAATATTTATACCCAACAACTCTGGTGCCCTAGTTGGTACGGTGTGAAAAAGCAGCAGCCAACCATTATAAAGACTGGAAAACAACACTACGGATATGGCTGTAGGTCAAAGTATTGAATTCCTACCTGGAAAGAAGTTACACAACCCTTGCAAGTCGACAAAGTTCTGAAGCCTTACAAAAACAATGCAAAAAACATTAAGACATGTAAGTGTTCCCTGCACAGCCAGTGCTAATTTCTTCATCTGGAAAATCAGCAAAAACATACAAACTGATCCATTTTGGCTCCATTTATCTTAGACATTTAAATATCTTCTTTCAGGAAGTTTTGGCAAAGGAATTAACAAATAAAACGTAAAAACAATTCACCTTTTGCTCGCTGTTATCGAATCAAATCAACATTTATTTCTATAGCGCTTTTCACAATGGAGCATCGTCTCAAAGCAGCTTTACAATCTTATCTTATCTTAAAAGGCCAATCCCACATTGACTAGGGCGACAGTGGAAAGGAAAAAACTCCCTGAAAGTAGAAGGAGGAAACCTTGGGAGGGACCAAGACTCAAAAAGGGGATGCGACCTCCATGGGTGGCCCGGATAACATACACAGTTCCAACATGCAGGGAGAAGAATTCCACATTCCACTCTTACACTCTTACAAAATCCACAAGGCTGTTTTAGTGTATTTTCTGTTCTAAAACCCTCATCAGACTCCGTTTCCAACGTACCCTTTCAAATCTGTGCTCTTAGAGAAAGGCTCTTTGGTTTGTTCCTTTGTAGAAACTTAAAGACGGGCAGCAAGGTGACAGAGAAAGACGAGAATCTGTTCAGAAAGCCAGTAAGAGAAATTGCTCTACCTGGAACAACAATCTACGTTTAAAATACACTTTTGGAAAAACGAACAATCCTAAATCCTCGGAGGAACCGTAAGCGAAAACTGTCCAAGGCAAGTACATAATGTTTTCTAAAACGTTTCACCAACGTCCTTTTGAAACACTAAGAACATCGGTTCAAGATAGGAGTAAAAAAAAAGGCTTTGAGAAGCGTCGTGTTTTCCATAGAGTACTTTACACACAATCAACGCAAACAAAACATTACACAAAAAGCACGCCCTTGGATGCATTTAGAGGGTCCAAGCACAACCCGTAAAACCACAATGCATTGGAAAACTATGGACGCATCGTCATGTAGCCCTGTGTAAATTCCATAAATTCATATTTTTACACTTACATATAAGTGCAAATATGCTATAAGCCGCATAAATATGCTTAAAAATAATTCTGTTAAAAAAAAAGAGCCTCATAAAATCTAAACAGGTTCATAATACCAAGTTACCAGTTGGTGTGTGTGTTGGATAAAAAGGTAAGAAACATAATATAGGTTAAAAGTCAAGCTCTTTACAGATAAAATTCGAATCCCAAGGTGGAACGGCCTGGGTCCTTCCCGTGTCTGCGTGGGTTTACTCCGGGAACTCGCATGCATGTTAGGTTAATTGGTGTCTCTAAAGTGTGTGACTGTGTGCATGACCGTGTGTGTGTGTGTGCCCTACGATGGACTGGATGGATTTCCGTTTGGGGTATCCCCTAATTTGCGTGAGCAGTACATTTGGGTTATTTTGTGGGGAGAAGTAATCACGGCCTTCATCATGTACGCGATGATTTTCTCAAATTCACTTTATTCCGAAAGCTACAAAATCGGTATAAAATCAGTCGCACCCAATCAAAAAAAAACAAAAAACGAAGAAATAAATGCGTACAGTGAAAGCAACGAAATCTCCTACGTTTAACTTAAGCTCTTCAGACCAAATGGGCCTTTGATCTGTGGTGTGGTTGGACCAGAAGGGACCCGGTGCTGACGCCCTAGAGTCTTCTCCTGGTTTCGTCTCTTAAGGATCATTAAAAAGGTCTTGGGGTGGATCTCCACGAGACAAAATGCACCCACCAAAGTGTGAAACCACTCGGATTCAAGTAGGACCTGCAGAGCTATGAACCTGGTGAGAAACGTCATTTTCCCAGGAGATTATCCAAGAGCATCAGAGAGCGCTTCGGTGAAAGCACCGAGACTCGGATGAACCCGGCGGCTGAGAGAAGCCTTTTGTAAGGACTTACTTACCTCTATTCAAGCCGAGCTTCCCTGAACCGTCTCTTTATCTGAGGTAAGGCCGTTCTCAGTAACTGAATCACACCTCATTCAGCATCTTCAGGAACCACAATGCACACAGCATACCTGCACACGGACTCACACACACACACACACACACACACACACACAGGTATTCCATCAAGGGAATATCTGTGTCGGCTCAGGCAGGGAAACGAGGGCAACGTGAAACCTCTGTTCTTCTTCCGCAACACAGAGTAGGACGAGGAGGCAAAAAAAAAGGTACAAAAGGTTAGGCCAGCTCTCTCGAAGAGCACAATCGCCTGAACTCCATCTCCTCCAATTCCCCCTTCTGTTATTTTTTGGATTTCAATACCTCTGAGAGACAAATGAGGCCGACCCAGGCTCCACGGACGCTCTCAGTGTCCGGCTTTATTCACTCGACTAGATACGTCTTAACTCGGAGTGCGGAAGTGCCGACGAGATCCACGTAACCCAATAAGCCTGCGTCACGCCTGATTTGTGATGATCGACTGACGGCATTTCCCTTGAGCCAAGGAAGACGTTTCCTTACTCAGTTCGACTCTGTACTGCTCACAAAAATATTTTTAATGAAACATCCCCTAATTGTCGTGAGCAGAACCGCTCCATCTTTTACCTCGATCCCATTCTTACGTTCCTCAAAAACGATCCTGAACTATCGTTAAGCGTTTTAAGCAGGATCCGTGACATAGGGACGTTAACGTGGCAGGAGCGATGAACCCTGGGAAACGCAGCCTTTGGGGAAAAAAAAAGCCTTTAAGGACCAAGGGATGTTTTTGTCCCTTACGTTTCCTTTCTGCAGTCAAACTTGTATGAACTTACATTCATGGCATTTATCCAGAGCGACTTACAATTCATACAGTCTTACAATCCAAGTAATTGTGGGTTAAGGGCCTTACTCAGGGACCCAACTGTGGCAGAGGAGGGATCTGAACCCTGGACCTTCTGGTCCATAGTCCAGTTTCTGACCCGCTAGGCAGCGACAGTACGAAACCGCTTAGTATGTCACAAAATGTAGGCATCAGTTTCATTGTCAGATTGAGAGGAATTCTGGATCCTTACGGCCCATCTCCATCGTAACTCGGGGACTGTATAGTATTCCAAAGATATATATTGATATACAGTACGTAAAATAAGTCCCACATTAATACGTTTTACTCCAAATCGAACAGCATGACGGGGCATCGTAAAATCTGCAACAAAAACTCTGTAGAAGGGAGAGCGTGAGGGTCCGACTTCAGTAACAGAAATATTAAACACATCAAAACATTGTGCTAATGGTGGCATCCGTTGCTCGTCACAAGCCTTTCTTGTTTCACACCAGCGAGTGATAACGCCCCCCCCCCCGCCACGGGCGACAGGAAACGCCACGGCATTCGAACTTTCCCCTCCGAGGAAACGAGTGGCTGAATAATGGTGATATCGACTCAGATGTCAGATGTTACATTTGAACGACGAAACGCGCTTTATTTTGTGACGTTTCCTTTTGGCTTTTGTACACTGAAATCATTTCTTTACGCGTATATCAAAATATCTCGTTTAGCTCGACTCTCACATGTGACATCTGGGCTGCCCAAGCAGGTCGGGTCGCTTTTCTCGATTCTCCCATGGTTTCTAACGTTTTTCCTTGCCACTGTCACCCTGGACTTTCTCGCTCGGGGTTAAGAGAGATGAAATGTTTAACGCTGCTTTAAAACGCTGCTCCATCCTAAAGAAAAGAGCTCAATCGATACATTTTGACTTGACATCATTACCAGTGTGTTTCAGACCCGTGGCCCGAAGCTTCCGAGCGGAACCTCGCCTGGAGCGTCACACCGCCTTGCGTTTTTTAGTACGTTAGTGCTCATCGCAATCCACGAATTTTAAACACACGACGAGACCCAGACGTTCACCGGTGCACCGGCCCAACGCGCTTCCACTAATCAGACTAGGATCAGTCAGCAGAAAGCAACACACGAACATGAACCGCTTTAACCGACGAGAGAGAGCCGAACGCACACGCGACCGCAGACCACTGCTTCTGCAGCGACTGAGACGTGGGGTACGTACGGCCGGGGGTTGGCTGACCTCGACTGACGTTACAAACCGGAGGTTTTTTTAAAAGGTAGGAGAGAAAAAGTCAACTGTGCGCCTGCGAGAAAACCAGCAGCTCCGAGAGCGCGATACCGAGAAAGGAGCGATATCGTGAGAGTTGATGACGATAAATAGACGATCGTTGGCAGGATGCATTGTAGATCGAAAGCAGCTCCAGTGTCTTTTCATCTCCTGATCTTGTGGTGGAATGACCCTATTATGGTTTGCTCTGTGTGTGTGTGTGTGTGTGTGTGTGTGTGTGTTTTGTGCTGCTACCTTGTTTAAGTTTGTCCTTAATCTTCGTATTCTGCACAGTGGTCAGATTGCAAATAAATCATAAACAGTCAATCAATACTGCAGATCTGCGAGCAGAGGCGGGAGTTAAGGAGCACAAGTCAATCATTTGTGTGTGTGTGTGTGTGTGTGTGTGTGTGTGTGTGTGTGTGTGTGTGTGTGTGTGTGTGTGTTTGCTTTACCGGTCATGTGCTTCCTTGCACGTTGGCTCATATTTGGATTTGGACTAGAGACTGTTCTCAACTCAGTTGACGTGTTTAGAGACTTTTTTGTTTAAGTTCCTCGTGTTTATTTGTGCCAAGCTGTAAATGGAGTTCGTAAGTCCATGCACCTGTCCTACTGTAAGTAGTACTCCTTTGTTTCTCCCGAAACTACCTGTATATTCCATATTCTCTCATTCTCTCTAAATTATAACATCTCTGAAACATCCCCTGATTTTTGTGAGCCGTATAGAAAAGCTGGTTCACCTTCACTCGCGCTTTCAGCGGCATCTCCGACGCGTTTCAATTTACATTACGGCGGCATAAAAAGAATACGTGGCCATGCTAGTGTCTGGTCAGCGTCCAGTTCGATCAACCACCTGCTTCACAGAACGTAACGCGGATGTTAAACTCTGCATACCTTCATGGCCTCTGTGTGAAACGTGAACGCGGTCTGCGCGCATCAGAAATAACATGGCGTCCCTTTGCCCAAATGATGCGCTCATAGACATTTCGGAGAACCTGCAAGAGGAACCAACCAGCCTAAAATGCAGATAGCTAGACCTCTGCCTATTTGATAGCCACAGACAGGCACTGAGGAACCAGTGAACGTTTCCCAGTTAGACCGCCGTGCAAATTTAAAGTGTTTCAAAAATAAACTTCTCAACAAGTCGTTCTTCTAATCTGCTTCATCTTGGCGAACGTCTCGCAGAAACCAACCAGCAGAGGAATGAGCAAACTCCAAAAGCAGACAGCAAGAGCTCGGTGTGGCCCGTGTTTGAGCGCTGCCTTCGTTTACTTGGAGAAGCTGCATCTCTTTGATCAGATGTCATCGCATATGATCCCCATTTCATAAGAGTCAAATATGTTTTGCAGAACAAACCAGACCAGAACCAAATCAGCCCAATTGCTCACAGATACTGCTCTTTGTGACGGACCTACAAATGCCTGTCCGATTCATTTGGAGGCTCCAACCAGAGGAACCTCTAAACAGCAGCTGTTAACAGGTGCTCCTGGGTGTGAAACGGGCATGTGTAAACGAGACGTACCCTGCGTCGTGCGAGCAGAAGACACCACAAATTCGTTCTGCTCCTCAGACACATTCGGATGGACTTTGGAGAACGCCCCAGAAGAACCAACAAACCCCAACGGTTCAAAGTTACATCTCTGTGTGACATGAACGTTTTTAAGAAGTTACATCGGGAACCCAAGAAGCCTCAAATTGTAGTTCTTGTAATCTGATCTAATCGGTCTTTTGGAGAACATCCAACCAAACCGTTCCAGGAGATCTTCGAAAGCAGACAGTAAGACCTCTGTGTTATACGTGTCCGAGTGCTGCTTTCGTTCACATGGAGAAGATGCCTCTCTTTGACCAAGTTTCACCACATATGATCCACCTGCCCTTTTGAGAACAGTCAGGTGGATTTTCCAGCACAAACATGCAGAGCCCAAAATCCGCCACCTATTGATAAGGGACTGTACTCGTGCATGCTGAGGAACCGACCGGAGGAACCAGTGAACACATTTAAGAACTTGGCATTTGCACAAATGAGAAGCCACACATTTGTTCTGTGAATCTGATGGACCTGGGAGAACTTCCGAGAAGAACCAAGCAGAGGAATCCACAAATTTCCAGCAGCAGACGCTTCTGCCTGAAATGTGTGTTTTACGCGATGCACTCTGCATCCATGAGAGCCACGGAAGCCACAAGAGTTCTGCCTCTAGTAAGGATGAACCGACGGGGAGGAACCAAAGAACCAGCTGTTGACAGTTCCACCTCGCGCGTGAGATGACAGCACGTCTGCACGACTGACCTGCACACTTTGCATCGCTCTGAGCAGACAGAAGCACCGACAGCAAAAGCTCCACCAAAGCTCACCACGGTTCTCTGGATGAGCCATTAAAACGGCACGACACGCGCTAAACCCACAACACACCCCTGGCAATCTCTCTCTCTCACACTCTCACACACACACACACACACACACACACACACACTCTCACACACACACACAGAGGAAAACAGTGGCGTTACCTTTGGAATTGCTGAAGGCGGTGTACCAGGAGAGCGAGATGAGCCCGCACACTCCGAACACGATCACTGTCAGGAAGGTGCCATTTCGGAGCCTCATCTCCGTATCATGTCCGAACCGAGCGCGCGACAGACGGAGAGACAGAGCCCGGAGCGCGTGCGTTCGCTGGAGCGCTCGTGCTGAGCGAGAGAGAGCGAGAACGAGGAGGCGGAGAGACGGTGAGCGCGAGCGCGAATGTTGCTTTCCCGTGCGCGCTGTTTGTTGTTACTGAGTGGTGCACGGAGAAAGAGGGGCGTGTGCGCGCGTGTGTGTGTGTGTGTGTGTGTGTGTGTGTGTGTGTGCGCGCGCGTGCGTGAGGGGGCGCGTTTGTGTTTAAAAGCGCTCATGGTTCATTTTTATAGTCATGCAGTTCTCCAGTGTCTGCTGTGGAATGCCAAAAGGGTCATATTTCCACGGCAAGTGTGCTGTCTTTTAAAATGTCTTTTCATTTTCCATGTTATTTTTTTTTTTTTTAAACAAACTATTCATGCTGACTGTTGGTAACGCCGGCAACTTGATTTCACTTTTACATCGTTTTACACTGTTACTCAGTCCTGTTCCTCTTGGTGTGATATGGGGACTGAGATTTACTCCTGGTACTCCGGTTTCCTCACACAGTCCAAAGACATGTGTGGGTAATTGGTGTCTCTAAACTACATTTATGGCATTACCCAGGGCGACTTACAACTCATACGGTCTTACAGTTCAAGGAGTTGTGGGTCAAGGGCCTTGCTCAGGGACTCAACTGTGGCAGCTTGGCAGAGGTGGGATTTGAACCCAGGACCATGACGTTCATTCAGGTCCAGAGTCTAGTACCTTAACCACTAGGCTACCACAGTCCAACCCTTAGTGTGTGACTGTGTGCGTGTCCTACGACAGATTGGCGCCCCATCTAGGGTCGTTTCTGCTCTTGTGCCCACAGCTGCCGGGTGGGCCATCATCCCGTGTGGATTCTAGTCGCCTCGCGGTTCAAACCCCGCACACACACACAAACACAAGTCAATGCCAATTTAGAGACACCAATTAACCTAAGACGCACGTCTTTCGACTGTGGGAGGAAACCGGAGTACCCGGAGTAAACCCACGCAGACACGGGGCGGACATGCAGACTCCACACGGAAAGGACCCAGGCCGCCCCGCCCTGGGATCGAACCCGGGAGCCCGTGAGGATTAAGCAGAAGGTAATGGACGATGAGGGAATGCAGCCTTGCCTGGTAGGGTGTTGCCAATAAATTGGTTAATCAGGAAAATGTCCAGATTGTCACTGCGCATTTTGGTATCATCACGAGCGCCCCCGATGGGCCAATCTATCGCTTAATTACACTGCTCACGAACATCAGGGGAAATTTCCTAATTCAATTTTAGTTGGTTTTCTTGACAACGATTTAAGCAAACGAGAGAGGGGGGGGGAAAGACAACGAACAGCAGCACTTCTGAATGCAAAGTGCTTGTTGTTGTCATTTCTTGCTTGATCAGAAACAGCAGCGGGGCCAGGACGCTGCGCAATAGATATAAATAGAATTTATGAGAAGAAAACGTTCCTAAATGCAACGACGAACGTTAATAAGAGAAGCGGACCGTAAGTGCCACGTCGGAACAGTTTGTGTGGAAACTGAGCTCGTTCGATCCCTTTAATCACGTTGCGTGATTCTGTATAGTTTCAGGGACGAACTGTAAATACATAAAGACTGCATTTTACTTAAAGGAAAAAAAGCCTTTAGGCATCTGATACACGGTTCGGTTTCGCCACCTGGTGGACAAACGTCTTTACTACAGCAGCTTCTTTGAGTCCCGTCATCGTTTGGCTGCTTTCCGTCGTTAGATGAGACCAATGAAGTTAGGAAGCTTACAATACCAATCGATTTTAGCTTCGCAAAAGGGCGTTGCGTGGAAATCCGGGCGCCTGGTCAAAAGATACAAGGAAACCAAGAAAATATTCTACGTCTCCTGCAAAGCTTACGCTGTGTTTTATGTTTCCCCCCGTATGATTCACAACTTTGGGGATAGAAATGTGGTTTAGTTTGTTCTTTTGATGAGGTTGTGCGAAAGGCTTTTCAGTTGGAAACAACAAGGCATGTTCAAACCTTTGCTGTAAGACTGTAAGTATGAGCATGAGTTTGAGGTTTAATTTGTCACACAGTGTAATGGGGCAGAAAGTGGTTTGGGAAGGGGCCAGCGAGAGCACAATGGCTGCGTGGTGCAGCTGCTCCTCCATCTGGTCAAATCAGATACAGCTGGAGCCTCAGCAGCTCGCCACACACACACACACACACACACACTCAGCAGCATGTGCAGTGTTAGAAATGGTATGAATGCAACCAAATGGCTCTGAATAGCACAGTGCTGCATCATCCGTAGAGGCACAACTGGGAGGAACTGACTCACCAGGATCCTAAAGTAGATGGGCCCTCCTGGGGTCTGGACCTAAAGACTCCACAGTCTTCAGTGCTTGACCAAGTCATGCTGGATGAGTGCATCTTCTGTACATGTAATGTAAACAAGGAACACCTCGGTCCCAAATCCAGGTCTGGGGTGTGGTCCTGAACCCTGCAGCTGCATCCTACCCCGGCTGTTCTTGTCCAAGATCCCAGGAGGCAAACCTAGCCGAAGCTTGTTCTGGGAATAAAGCCAGGGGGTGAGATAACGTTCCAAAAGCATTTTAGTGCTGTGGATGACCACTAGGTACAGACGTGCTCTTAATCCGATGTAAAACACTCCTCTTTATCTGTGCCCCCCTCTGTTTTAACCCCACTCGTCCTGGTCAGGTATGGAAGTACATCCCGGACAGTGCCCTGGTCCAGTGCAGGGCATGGCAGGGGTCGCTGTGATGGCCCCATCTAGCCCATCAGGTATTCCATGTGTTGTTTTTGGGCCCGCTTGGTCACTGGGGAGTCAGTGGGAAGTCAGTGTCCCCGCTGGTCCATCACAGAGCTGATTGTGCAGCCCAGTTGTGTCCGTCGTGAAATATTTCGTACAAAATTTGGACCAGAGTAAGGTCTAAGAACATAAGGCACTCATCAAAGAATTATTAAAAGGTGCAAAAATATTAAAATACCACGTTAAGCGTAAATAGCACAGGGTGCCGTTTCGGTTTTGGACGGTTCAAGCTACGAACAGGCGTCACCTCCAGGTGTTTCGAGAAGTTAGATGTTTAACCAGCGCTTCTGAATCGTCACGATTTTTTCAATTACTTGAAAAATGGCGCCGTCTTGTGGCAGACAAGAGAACAAGACCCGAAATTGAAAGGTTATTAGAGAGTTTGGAGAAAGAACGTTAGCGAAGTATAAACGTTAAGCAGTTGAGAGTTTTTATAGGTAATTCTTGAACAAAGTAGCATCCACAGGTCGCTTTAGTGTATACACACACACACACACACACACACACACACACACACAGAGCAAGTGTTATCTCTGTAACGTCAGCTGTTTGGTGGG
>JAUZST010002866.1:0-17634 GCA_034779995.1 Parotocinclus haroldoi
ATTAAAAATAGTTAAATGAAGAAAAATACACAAGTCTTTCTATTCACCTGCCATTATCAAGGCGCTGTTTCATAAGAGCAGTAGGAAAAAGAGGAAAAAAAACCAACATCATTCTGCATTAACTGATGACCGCCCAACGAAGAATAAAAGCCACATGACGGTAATGTAGGCTGCAATTCAAATGCTCCTTGTTACTGTGAGCAATAGTAGTATGTGCGGACAAGACTGAAAAGTCAGATGTAAAATGGCTGTAAGGTGAAATGTTAAATACTTACATGTTTCATTTTAATTGCACCCTACTGATGAACTAACCATTTGCAACCTGATGTTGAGTGGTTTTATAGCCTTACAATTGTAAGCTAAGCATGTTTGGTTAAAATTGATTGGACACACTTAGTTATTAATGCCAATTTGAATTATTTTTATAGGTGTACTATTTATCTATTGTTTGATGTCTTGGCCCTCAGCAAACAGTAAATTCACAAATGTGGCCACTCAGGAGAAATCGGTTTGACAGCCCTGCTATAATATAATAAAGGGTATCATGAAAATCCTGTGATGCCTCTGGAAAAGTACAACTTCGACAGTCATGCTGCCATTTTACCCTTATACATTCCTGGGTGTTGCTCTCTTAGTTGGACTCATGGCTTTGTCTGGTGATCCTGCTGCATGTTAGATTTGTGGGAGGAAACTGTGACCCAAAATCTTAGCCCACAGAGCACAGTGAGCCCAGTTTCCTTAACTATGCCAGAGCCCACCTCTTCAAGAGTGTGGTCCAGTGTGCTGCATCCTGTCATGGTACAATGCAAATTGTACAGTCAAACAAACCATTATTTGGTGGTCAGATGTGTCCCGGTGCAGTACAAGATTGCCTAAGTCCAGTTTTTATTTTTTAATAGTGCTGCTTCCCTGCTGCTGTCTTTTTGTGAATATCAAATCTAATACACATTCACATAATGGAATGCTGTAGAGTATTTTGTGTGAAGGAACCAGAGATAAAATGGTGAATATTAAAAGATCGTTTTCATACGTATGTTTTCACCAGGAGGACGAACGTGGGGTAAAAAGCTATAGCTAAATGTGTGTTTCCTCTGTTTATCTAGCCTAATGTACATGCTTAGCATGTATGCTACCAATCCTGAACTGTGCCCTAGGCAGGCCACTGAAATTCCTAGCGTTTAATGTAGTTTACCATAAACATATTACAAAATGAAATTAACATCAGAGGTTTTCCTGTTGATAGAATAAAAATAAATATTCATGCTCTGTACTGTTCTATCATAAATGTAGCCAGCAGCTAAATATCGTTAGCATCATTATTCATGAAACATATAGCCATATCCAGTTATTAATAAGACTAGAGAATAATGAATAATGTTTATGGTCTGGGATATATCATATTTTCTATTTACTGCTGTACACACGATTCTGTTCAGTGTTCTCCTGATACTAATGTGAGAGAGGCCTTTAGTTGCCTAGAAGTCACCCTAAATATCTACGTGATCTTGCAGACCATTACATGTCTTACTCTTGAAATGATATTTGTTGGTTGATTATTACTGGAAATGATGACAGCTGAACTTTGATCTGGCACACTTGAAGAGGTGGACTCGAGTCCGTGTGATCTCCGTAAAAATCTTCTTATAAAAGAGAAATTGTGAGAGAGCCTTGTGTCAGCATATAAAAAATAAAGCCAAAAATAGGATATGATCACATAGGTGCAACCATGAACACTATTGATAATAAAATGATAAAATGAAGATAAAATGTTCTTGTTTCAAATACATTATGCAATAATTTCACATGGATGGTTGAATTAGGAACTAAAACAGCCTACCTCTCCAGCTCCACTTAAAGCATTCTCTTGTCTGGTTTAATGTTGTTCAAAATGCATGCCTTTGAAACATGGTTGCCACCAATAAAAACATAATCAGAACGTTATGCCGGAAGATGGAAGAAACAAAAAGTGTTCTAATCTAATGGCCTCACAACACTGACTATAAACACGGAAATGAATGATACATTGGAGGAACGCAAGTTTATCTTGTAACCAATGTATTTGTTTTATGCAGGAAGTGTTATCTTTCGGCCATTACATGTCAGTAACAGCATCCTTGTCCTAAACGGTCATTTATCTGCTATAGCTGGGCTTTTGGTAGATAAATCCAACAATCCGAAATTTGGTGCATCACCTTTTTAAAATACTGTCACTATTCCTAATAACTTTACAAAATGTTTATATTTCGGAATGCCATCATACCGCCAAATCCCATTTCAAGTTATAAAAGCCATGAGCAATTGAAAGGCAACAGTAATTATTATGAATTTGAGTTGTGTTTATGTATCACCCAAAGTCTGGAACTTGAACTGAAATGAAGTAGTGTTATGCTGGTGCAGTCACATTAAACTGGTGAGGCAAACTTGTTTTGTTAAACACATCACTTCATTGTATTGAACTTAAACTATTTGCTGTAGCTATTTTTTTTAGTCTTCCTACACAAGACCATAATTCTCAGCTTAAGAGGACTTCTACAGTTTCGTTTTACATGTCTGACAGACCCCATGGTCCGTGACAGTTTATTCATGTTAGTATATATGTACACATACTGTTGCTGGTGATCATGTAGTGCTTCAGGGACCGACTGACATTTGGTACCTTTTTAGCCGCGAGGCTTTGTGCAGTGAGCTTGAGGCAACATTAATACTTTTGCTCTTTATTATTCACCAAGTGTGTGTGTGTGGGGAGAAAAAGGCTATAGAGCATGGCATGGAATTAACCATCTGTCTTTTATTGCATGCTCTGGCAACCTCTGGGAGACAGTTGCAAAGCAACCATAGCTAATGTTTGCCATGTAAGTTCCATGATATAGTCATTACATACATGGTATGTTTTCACTCAGAAGGACAGGTAATATTCTTTAACACTATGTATTCCCCATCAGTAATGCAGTATATGAGGTGGATGTGAGGAAGCTGAAATTGGATCTTTTCTTTCCATTTCTAGCTCAAATTATAAGTCAGTTTGTTACCTATGTTGCCCCTGAGTACTGCAAAACGTGTCTTGTCAGCTGTAATTGCTCTTGAAAGACGAAATCCCCCAAAGCTATGACACAAATGCATCGTAAAGATTCCCTCAGTTTCTACATCTTTGCTGCTGCCACCTTGCATAAGGGCAGAGAGCGCCTGTCTGGCTGTGGTTGGCTAGCAGACGCTATATTGGCTCTGCTTTTGACAGGTTCTGAGTTTTACATAACAAGGAATCCGCCACAGGCTCCTAGTTATCAGAGCTGATGGGATGAGATAAAAAGTAATGAGAAACACCCCCGTGGCTCTTTCACTAGTGCTGTGAGTATCCTGTGGCCGAGAACGAGAGATGTGGAGGGGTCGGCAAGATGGGGAAAACAGGTAGTCGAGGTCCATGTCACTCTGCAGGAACTTGTGTTGCCAGTGAGGTGCCTTTCTGCGCTTTTTAATTAAACATGGAGGATATTGTGTGGAGCTGGGGGCCTGATGCCCTTAACAAATCCCTGTAAGGTCACTTTTGCTCTCCCTAAAACCCAAGCAGGAGCTGCAATATTGTTCTCCAGTGGTTCATTAAATGCTTCGGCTTTACCAGCTCATTTTATCCAACAAAAAGAAAGATGCACACATAGCTTCCTCTGACCTACAGACTTGCATGCAATGTCAGTTGCATATTAGTACCACCCATTTTTATACCAGCCAGAATTCTTAAAATGGTTAATCACTGAGATCTCAGAGGACTGTGTTTCATAAAAGGTGGGATATTTAAATGATCAAAATATTTTACATTTTATTTTTTATTACAATATGCAGTAGTCAATAACACAGTATCTGACTGTTTCACTAAGACTCCTTTAGACAGGCATTACTATATAATTACGATTATACGCAGTTGTAAAAGCACCCAAAACACATCTGTAACGGTCAAAACAAACATATCTCTCAAAGCCTCTTAATAACAAAATTGCTTGCTAACCAAAACCACTCCTAATACACTGTCATAATGAATGTGGTTTATGCAGAGGGTGGAGCCTAAAATTAGATTAAAAATGCCAAACAAAACCACAGTTTGATTCTGAAAGTAATTTTACATAATATGGTTAGAAATAAGGTATAACACAAGCATTCTTCCTAAAGTACTTGTCAAAATCTATTTCTGAACAATAGAAAAAAAAAACATCAGCTTGGCCTGCTTGAGATGCAATGTACTTGTGTATTGAAACTGACAATGAACCTGGAACTGAAACTTTGTTAAATTTGATTGTTAAATGCTATTTCATCCCATAACAGTACAGTATCTCACAGGTAGAGAGAGGTTGGTGAAGATAAGCAGCACTCTGAAAAACAAATCCATCCAGAATCCTACCATTAACAAAAAGCATCTACAAGTGGCCACTACCTTGCTCTGAGTGGTAAGCATGAGGTGATAGTGTGGGTTGCCAGTGGCAAAACAGTGATTTATAGCCATTGTGGAGGTCAACAACAAGTCAGCTGTTAGTATTTTGACCAGGTGGTGCAGGGCAAAGAGGGCACCCCCCCTCTGGAAGAGGCCTGGAATTGAGAAGTGTGTGTATGGGTGTGTGTTTTATTTAGCACCTCTCTCCATGTACCGCAAGGATACTTAGACTCCTGCTTGGGATCATGCTGTTCCTTACTCAGTCCACTTTGGGGCTGTATTCTGTCTATGTGCACAGCAATTATCACATTATTTCCTAATGTGTCCACAGCAGGCCTCTCACATAAACTAGAGGTCCTCCAGCAAGATTGATAACGAAGGACTGGCTCATTAACAGAGCCTATTATCCATGTCCATGTGTTCAGTCCCGAGAGCAGTGTGGATGGACATGCTGCAATATAAAGACTAATTACCTTTGAAGAGCCACTGTGTATTCCCGCACTGGAAGGCTCCAAGAAGCCATAGAGAAGATCTATGCCACCATTTGTGTGATAGCCTGCTTGTTAAACCACTTGTATATGCGTAACATCATGCACCATGATACTTTGGCTTCTAACTTGCGTTAAATTCTTATGGGAAAAGAATTATGGTCTAATATGATTGTGTTGCTTAACCAGCTTATATAAAGCTCAGACTTATAGCTCAATATAGCAAAAATATTGTCTCAGCTCTAGACCTGGTGACAAATATGAAAAAACATGTCACACTTTAACAGGGGATGGATGTGACAGACTTGCACGCTGAAATATTTTACAAAAAAACTCCTAAATTTGAGGGCATAATTAAGTAAAATCGCCACTGATTCATTTATGCTGTGCATTTTTGTAAATTTACCATGCTTTATGAAACCCCTTGAAACCAGTTTGTGTTATATGCTACTCCCTAGCTGATGAAAATACTGGCCTTGTAACACAAAACCTTTCAAACTGTATAGAAAACTGTTTGCCTGGCTCATGTCATGTGCTCCTGAAGCACTGATGGATGTCTGTGTTAGAGAGATTGTGAGGGATGAAGCTTTGTTAGAATGTAGCGTTTGTTTATATAGCAACATATGGCCTCAATGCTGTAAATCCTTGGAGCCAGGAATGGACAGGTGGCTCTCGCTCCCCCAGGTTCTCTAGGGTCACCATGTTGTTTTAGTGCTGCTCACAGAGGACTAAGGAGAGAAAGTATCCAAAAAATAGACTCCGGATGTGTATGTGAGCAGCATAGCACTTGGAATATGCTTGTCAGTGTGCGTATTAATTTGTTCAGATGCAGGTTTTTATTTGAAGTCGTAAATGCTGTTTAACCAGTGGGCCAGAGCTAGCACCCTGCTTGGTCTTACAGTGTTTGTTATTTATTACTGACCTTATTCCATCCAGGTCTGAGTGAACTATGGGGAACACACTTATTATTTCCTAATCAATGAGTCAAGCTTGCTCATTTAAAACCTATTTCCCTTTGATAGTCTTGGTGCTATTTTCTGTGAACTATCCTCAAATGTTAATTTCCATGCTCGAGTGTTGGAAAAAAGCATACTTTTGCTACTACACAAGATCCAGCTTCTCCAGAGAGATCTTTTAATGCTTCCTCCCAATAATTGTGATATGCAATGTGTATGTTTTGATGACAGACAAGGTTATACATTGGCTTAGGTTTACAAAGAATTCAACTTGATTGAGATATTAAGTTTTTCTTGCTTCACACAACCAAACATTACAATGCTGTTGTACTTTATGATGTTTACTTTAACTTTTATTTAATTGCCAACAGTATTAACCTGAGATATAAATATTTTGTCTGGTCAGCTTTATTTCATTTGTTAATAAACATCAATTTCTCTATTTAAGTCCTGAAACACATTGCAAAAAGGTCACATTGCAAAAAGGTCACATTGTAACGTTGCCAATTCTTTGCACAATTTGTAAAATAACTTTTGGCACAGTGAATATCAAGTGTTTTAGGTGATTTTTTTACCCATCCTTCATGAAAACATTTTCATTGGCATCATTATAGGGTCATCGTACTCACATTTTTTGTTTAAAAATCGGTTATTGCGTTACCACAACTTTTTTTCACTACATTTCCCATTGTGCATCACACCCACCACATGACTCATGCACTGCCAGGGAGATTCGAAACTTCAAAGTAGGGTTTGTGTTAAATGTTAATTTATATTTATTACTGGATTCCCATCACAGGGTGAAATAGTCCTGTATTCATAAAACAGGGAGTGGCTTTATTTATTGTTTATTATTATTATTATTATTTTTTTTTTTTTAAGTCATTACTCACTCTAAATTGACCCATCCCAACTTTTTGGATCAAAACAGCATTAAGAATTGGACTTTATCAATTACAAGGCATAACGATTTGAAATAAGTTACTGTCAATTCACTAATAAGCCAAATACACCATACATACTGTATAAGATCATAAAAGCCAGTGTTTTCCTCCAAGCATGCTGTGCTCATGCATGCATGGCCAAGCATACCCAGTGACACTGTATCAGCAGGGGTGGGGAAAGATGCTTGACTGGCTTAACAAGTTTCAGACGAAGCATGGCACAGAGCAGTGATGGATCAGTGCTTTGGGTATTGGACTATTTGACCAGGAGGTTAAAGTTTTAAGTGCCAGCTTAACGCTGTTAGGCCTTTTAGGCCAAAATTGTTAACCCTTAATTGCTGGCATTGTATCCAGTGTTTAATATAAGTCGCTCTGCATAATGCTGTTGTTGCCATGACAGATGATAGAGAATACTATTGTCTAAATTGAGTATATAGTTGCCACCGATTTGCATTATATTTATTGTTCACTGTACATATTAAAATCAAGTGTTAATTGGCTCAACTTACTGTTTCACATCACAAAATGAGCACAAAACCATAGCACCTAAACCTTCCCTGTAGAGACCTGCATGCATAAAGCTCCCTCATGACTACAATTACCTCATCGTCTTAGCTGTTCAGCATTCCACGCATAGATAATGGGTGTCTTTGTGAGTTCTTGCACTTCACACACTTGACTCCATTTAATAAATAATGGTCTGTATTACCCAATTTATTATAATTATTAAAGTCATTAAGACATATTAACTCCTTCTGCTGTTTTTTTGCTGATGCAACTACCCTGGTTGCACCACTTCAAAGATACTGTCAATTATAAGGTATTGTGTACACACCAAACCGCCACGTCTCTTGAAAAATGACTTGTGGCTTAGCATTGTGAATTTTGTTGACTTTTGTCAACATGACTGTGTTTTTGCAGGCAGACTTCTTATGCAGAAGTTACACAGTGATAAGCACTAGACCACAGTAATGAGGAGGCTGGTCACATGGACACACAGTTACACATAACAGGCTTAGTCTGTAAGCACACACACATACACACTGAGGCTAGTGGTTTCAATGACGCTCCCCTGCTGATGATGTAGGCCAGCATGTGGCTTCTCTTCACAGGGAGGTGCGGAGCAAGGCTCTGCTTTAAAAGAAGCAAGCGAGAAGTAATTCATCACCACTTATGCACTTAACAGCCCTAATGCTAGTATTGGTGTGATACAGCCAGACCATTCATCTTCCTGCTGTGATAAATGTCTTTTTAGGATTCTGTAAAACCCCTTTCACACATGTACTTGTATCCAGGATTGAACAGAGTAGGGTTTAGTTGTGAAAGCACCCAAGAGATGATAAGTCAAGCGAACTGATACAGCAATTTACAGGGTCGAGACTTAGTACAATTGCCATATGATTACCTGGTCAGTTCATGTGTGAATACAAACTGATATATCACTGGCTAAGGCTTGTGGATACATACAAATGCAACTTATTTAAAGCACTAGCACAGTGAAAAGACTACAGGAGAAAAGCTTTATTTTTTTATTTTGAATTGTGTTAGCATGGGTATAATGACCCTATATAACTGTTTCGCTGTCTTTTTTATTATATTACAACCAGAAAATAAAGGACATTTGTATGCGGTGTTTAAAAAAAAGAGTCTGAAAAGAGACTGAAAATATATGTTACAATAGCCAGTATTTAATGTGATTTTCTCTTGTTCATGAGCAGTAGAAGCATCTGGCAGCTTCATTGAAGTTAACCTTTCTACAGTCCAAACAAGAACAGGGAAAGTCTTTTTTGGAAGGGAAACAGGTGAAAAGGCTAAGAAACACTAAAGCTAACAAGGATTACATTGAAGATTGGTAGAAAAGAGCAATGTGGAGTGACAAATCTGTGACAACACTTTTCTAATATCAAATGAAGGAAGCATTGATGGGTTTTTAAATCACCAATCAGTACTTAAAGGAAAAAGCCTTTCAATTCATATCAAATAATACATTATGCAATGCACAATAAATGATAATAATAAGATCAATATTATCTGTTGTGCAAAAACTTAAAACATTTTTAAAAAATACTTTAAAAGAAAAAAGGGGTAAGCGGTGTACCCACAAATAGAATGGTAAATATTTTAAACTGGCAATATAAAAAGAAAGTGAAAATAAGATAAAATGACAACAAGCATAATAATAAAATGTTATGGCTGTAAAATATAAACAGCATAATATTATTGTATAATAATGATAATTATTATTATTATGTTATTATTAACAACAACAACAACAACAACAATAATAATAATAATAACATTATTATATAATATAATGTATAATATATGTATATATATTATATACTACTACTACTACTACTACTACTACTACTACTAATAATAATAATAATAATAATAATAATAATAATAATAATAAAATTGATATAAAATATGATTTGTTATTAGCTGCCTTTTATACTATTGTACTGATGTTGCAGATTTACTAATTTTACAGAAGTGTCTCAAGAAAAACTATGGTATTTTCCAATTTGATGTTTTTTACTTTATATGGAAATGCCCAGTCATGCAATTATTAAGCTAAGATAAGTCTTCTGGTAGGAAACTAACACTGAAGAAGGACTAGAGGATGATCAACACAAACTGTGTATGATATCAAATTAAATAGTTACTCGAGTATTTTCTAACTGTAGACTAAGTCGTAACAACTTTTATGAATGGTACATTCCATTATTAGATGTTGTTTAGAGTGTGATTGTATGTGAATGCCCATTAACTATTAAGATAATACAGCATTTACATATAGAGAAAACACAAGTGTTTCCACCAAATGTTATGTAAGATTTGTCTTTCGTGTGTTCCGTCTGTGATTGGTGCAGCCTGGTTCATTAGCATGTTATATCTGCATGTGAGAATGACACAAAGTTGGGGCAACACCAGTAAAAGTACCTGATAATCACCCAACTTTGGACTGTGAGATGGATAGGTTACCTCCCTGACATGAAGGGTTCCAGTATTCATATGCTGTGAATGCATTATAAAACCAGAGAGAGTTCATTTCACTGTTTGCTCACTGACACGTTATCAGATAGAAAGTGCTAGTTATGGACATTGCAGTCTTCAATTCTTAGGGAATACATCGAAACATAATTTGAGCCAGTGACCTCAGTTACAAATGTCATGTGGCTCACCACATTAGAAACGCTGATTGAATCATGGAACCGTGAGATGGAGGAAAAAAAAAACGTGAACATGCAGTAACTGGAAAAGAGCCAAAGTCCCCTGTTTATGGATATGCATTAAAAATGACTTCCGCCTGTTCTGAGCTTTGCTTGTGTGTGTTAAAAACAAACTCATAGTATCCATGATGTGTAGTACACATAGTATTGCACTATGTAAATCTACTATGTGCAAAGGTGGCCAAAAGTATGAGACAACTTGTGAAATTGCTGCTATTACAGTTCTCTCTACATTAATGCAGTGCTTACAACAAGTTACATGTCATAGTAACTTTAAATTGTATCAGTGCAATCAATAGTGTATCAATTTAAACATAGAATTAAGTCTTCGAAAAACATGATCCATTTCAGAACTTATTAGTAGACTCCATATGTTTGTGCAAAAGCAGCATTATTTCACAAAATTCCTGATAGAATCTTGTGATGTTACTAAATGCTTTTGTAAGTGACTGAGACACAACATGATGAAACAATAATTCAGTGTAAAGTTTTAAGCTGAATTTCTGAATGCAGCATTGACGTCCACATTATGTTCTGTGAAACCAGGGCGTTGAAACGAAACAGTAATATTAATTGAAATACAATTTGAAAACACTTAGTACATTACTGTACAATACCGCAAATCTTATCTTTCTGTCCTTTCTAACATTTTAAACACTTAACGTTAACAAAAACAAAAGGAATGTTGCTGTTTTCTGCCTTCAAGACTATGATTCACTTTTTTGTCAACTCGTACTAGTTTTCTGCCATTCAGACGTCAGGTAGGTGTATAGATTTAATGTATATAAAACATATTTGTATTTCCTATTATAATTCGTGAGACATTAGCTGTTGAAATGAATGGAAAGTTGATCAGAAACCTGTACTATTTCCTATGGTACTATGCAGTCAAACATAGCTTGAATCCTGCTGATAAAGAGGTATCAATTCTTGAACTGTTGTTTTCTTACACACCCATAAAATCTAATATCTGGGGGTTCTGACAGTGCTGCTAGCATAGAAGTTTTGAGCATTAATAAGAAGTACTCACGTGGTAAGTACAGCTGCAGCTCCATTATAATCAGTTAAGACCTGATCAGCTTCTCCATTTCTGTCTCTAACATCTGGATGTGAATTGGCCATTGTGCTTTCCCTGCAATTTGTAACTGTACAACACAGTTCTAATCTTCATCACACTTTCTTTTGTATTCTTGTACAAGAGGAACTACATTGTTAAGCATGTGTTCTAGCGTGCTTTGTAAAAGTTGAAGGAGGGTCTGTTTCAAAAGGAAGCCTGTATGCCTCCCTAAAGGATGACCAGAATCCAATTTATTGTGAGCTGAATGAGTACTGTCGGGCTCGCATATCAACTTTCCACTCAATGCCAGCTTCCACAAGAGAGCCGCAGCAATGGGAGCTGAACTGTTGCAGCTTTGACTTAATGCTTTGGTAGGAATTTGCATCCCCAATGTGCCCTCAATAGAAACCCTACCCTTTTCTGTTCTTTGGTCAGATGAAAAGTGTAGGCTGTCCTCTCCTTTTCTCCCTGGTACTGGCTGTTCTTACATTGTAGAGTGTCTGGCCAAGTCTGAGCACATGTCCTTTTCTTTGCCTGTTTCTTGTTACCTCAATTGTTCACTCACTTCTAGACTTTTAAATATAGGCTTCCTTGTTATTCACTTTTAAGCTGTAAAAGCCCTGCATGATGTTGGGTTGTAAACATGCACTGTCTGGTTCTATCTGTGTTTTAAAGTATTTTTAAGTAGGATACGTCACAGTCAGTTACCTCTTTATTATTTACCATCTTGGTGATTATTGTAGAAGTACAATGACTGACTGTAGCTATCGCTATACACAACTTATTGACATTACTCAACTTTGTCTGTGGGTGGCAAAAGGCTACGTAGGTAGCACTGTTGCGTCAGAGCAAGAAGATCCTTCGTACACAGCTTCCTGTGTGAAGTCTGCATGTCCTCCCAGTGTCTGTGTGGGTTTACTATGGATACCCATGTTTCTTCACACAGTCTAAAGACATGAATTAGGTTAATTGATTACCGACTACTAACCCTATCTGAGTATATGCATGTATCACTGAATGGCCTTTAATGCTGAAGAGTGATCTTAAATAAATGCAATACACACTTACACAAACAAAACCCTGTCTGTGTAAGTGGAAAATGATCACCACTGACCACGCATAGACTTTACATTTACAGCATTTAGCAGACCCTGCATTCAGAGCAACTTACAACTGATACAGTCTTAGAATTCAAGCAATTGTGGATTAAGGTCCTTGCTTAAGGTGCCAACTGTGGTAGCTTGGTAGAGGTGGGATTTGAACCCTGAGTAAATGTGTAGCACTTTAATTCTCCAGTGCCATATGAAAAGGTCCACTTATATGTCGAAGATGTGTCTGATTAAATGTTCAACGAATGCATTCATTGTATAATGCCTTTCTGATCTAAATTGGATGAAAAGTGGAAAGCAACTTTTTTGTGCTGTGTGAAATTTTACAAGTGGAAAAGAAATTGTCAGATGACTGCACAAACAATTAAAGTGATGCTTTAAAGTATAATTACACCTCATTTATCAAAGCAGAAGTTCTAGATGTCAACATGGTTCCCCTTCAGGAGCCTTCCAATCTGTTTCATGGGCTAAATTTGGCTGCCTCTGAAATCCACCATATTTTTGGTGGAAACCCACACATCTCATAATCCTGAAGCCAATCTGTTTCTGTTGCTTTGTCTGGGATATTTATAAATAGTACCAGGTGCCAGTCTTTCTGAGTGGTTCTTGACTGAACCATAAGATCTTATCTATATTTCCCAGTTTCTATGATGGTTAATTATAGCTCTTCTTAAACACACCAGCAGCTGCCACTCATTTTGGCTCCAGTAGATTAAGAGATAAGTGCTCATTTTTATTTCCCACAGATGTCGGGCATCATCAGAATTTAGTGCACCCAACTGTATCTATATTTTTTTTCAGTAATGACATGACAAGGTTTGAGCATATAACTGCTATAAATTGTGATAACCAGGGATTTTAACATAAGTACCCCAATACATTGGTCCACTTTCTCATGGCTTTTAACAAATCCTGCTTGGAGTTAGTGGTTGTAGAGATGACAAGTTAATCTTCAGCAGACTAAGAAACATATCCCAGTTTATATGAAAAAAAAAACAAACACAATACCCATGACCTGGATTTCTCCAGCTCTTATGTCAGCCTTCACAAGGCACACTATTTATATAAGTTTACAATATCACTTTATTGTCAAAATATTTTACATTCGCAGTGGAACTTTTTTTCAATTTTATGCTGCACTCCAGGTCGCATCTAATTTCCATGTAAGCTCAAATCATGAAATGGCAAGTGTCTGTAATAAGATGTCTCTAGTAATATATAACAAGTATGCATCATATAGCAACCACATTACATTCTGTTGTTGTTCGAAATCGCTGACTGGACTTTACCATAGTCACACAGCTGTTTTATGCTACAGTAATGTAAATGTAAAAGTTTTTTTTCACAAGAGAACTGTGCAAATGACATGAAAATGGATCAGCAATACTGCTGAGAATATGAGTGGACCGCTACCATCTTCATGTTAGTGCAAAGTAAATCAGTATTCATGAAAATAAATTAACAATTAACAACACGTAAACAAAACATTATAGAATGATTCTAAATAATTATGGCATTGTGGCATTTTATTTATAGATTTTTTTATTTGGCCATGTCAAGACAGATTTCAATTTCCTGTTTCCTATAATTTCTTATAATTGTTATGATTTTGGTTGTTAAAGCAAACGGATGTTGACTGGATGGTTTTTAAGCGGCACTTGCCTGTATATGCATGTGTGTGTTCTCTCATAAAACACTATACCCTGCTCTCACCTTTCTATCTAGAGCACAACAAGTAAGTGTCTTATTTTGATTCTAGGCACAAAGCCCCATCGTTACATGATCCAGATCAAATAACCCAATATATTAGATGAATAGAATTTATATGGTTTTAGTGTCTTAAAATGACAATTTTCTATATCTAAATGGCTGATGTTGAAAGGACATGCCTTTTCAGGTAGTGTATGTGTAAGCATTTGAGTGAACACATTCATGTGGTACTTGTGAGTCTTGACCCACAAAAGCCAATATAAAGGTATAGCAAAAACATAACTACATTCATGGGCAGTAAAAGGCAAAAATCTCTTTCTCTCTCTCCCCCTCACTAGAGTCCCTGTATAACCCTCCACAGAGAGCAGGCTGATCAATACAAGGAATCAGGCAATTATGCCCTTTTAAAGTTCTGCTCGTGTGATCAATATGTTATTATTTCTCATCTGCTGGCTGTATTTAATAATCTCATTATTATTTCCCTGCTTGAACAATGCCCCTCTTCCAGACTCTGGTGCTCTAGCACACTCTCCCTTACCAGACTTATTTTTAAACTCTTACCACTCACAGATGCACATGCTGTACTTATAAGTATGCCTTTGCTCTCTTAGATTAATGCTAGGTTAAATACATTTTATGTGTAACATCCGACATGTGTAAGGTGGCGTCGCTTGATGAATCCTCTGGTCTGATTGTTACCTGCGATTTTCATTACAGCACATTGCTCTTAATGAAGACCTGGTTGGACTGTTTTAAATGTGCTACGTTTAGACTATAATGATAAAAGCTAGGCACCTGCAATGTAGCTTTGAGGGATATGAAGACACTGTTTTTATCCTGCAGCGAATGGATAACTACGATGCATTTATGGCTTTGCAGTAAAGATGAAGAGATAGCAGCTTAATGTATGAGATCTGGGCCATGTCATTCTTTAAGCTTTATGGGAAACCTCAGTGAGATCAAAAGCATATTAACTCAAACCTAGTAAAGCGGTGAATGGAGGCAGGAGCCATATGAATCAGGTGATGGATGCTGTGAAACCAGGTTGCTTGCTGAGCCCAAAATATATTGGAGGAATTAGTTGTATTTACAGCAACATACTGATCTTGCCTTGTGGTAGGTACTAGGGTCATGTCTAGTAAAGCCATTTTGGCAATGGATCAACGGTAATTAAACAATTTGGCAAAAAGAGGGTGATGTCTTGTGCCCATCCCGGTGGTCTTTTAATGAAGAGGGAAGAACTGATTAGTTGACTGCAGTGATTCCTGGCAAATTAAGGTGGTGCCTGGAGACCCAGTGATGCCTCCATTTCCTCCCGCAAGTTGTACAGTCAGAGCTCAGTCCATTAATCAGTTACATATCATGATATATTTGTATCTGTTAGCTTTTTAAACATCTTAATTCATTTCACAGTTTATTCATAAGACCTTCACCCTATCTCCCTCTCTCTTGCACTTGTGGCTGAGAGCCCTTGTTCCTAGTTGGAGATTAATTACTTTTTACATAGTTTTTACAGTTGTTGCAATTATTATAATGGAATTAAAGCAAAATGGGTGGAAGAGAGAGAGAGAGAGAGAGAGAGAGAAAGAAAAGAATTACACAACACGCTTAGCACACAGCCTTATCTCTGATGTTTTTCCTGCAGAAAGATAAAATTAATTCCATGTTTACTATCCATGTTTATTTGGGGGGCAAGACTTCAATGTCAGCAATGATGTCATCAGGTGGCAAAACACTCCACTATCACAAACTCTGGCTGGGTTCACCCTCAGTACAATTGGGAAGGGCGTATAAATCAGACAGGACAGGTGACGGAGATTAATGCTTGCCGTGTTTATAGAATAACGTTCTCCTCGCCCCTAGAACAACTTCCTGATAAAAATTCCATTTTGACATGTTTAGCTTTGTGCAGTAATAGAAATGCGTTACCCTCTGGGAAAGTTTACGACTGGCTGATAAGAGCGAGTATTTAGATATGGCCTACCTAAGCAAATGAACCTTTTATGTGCTCCCGTATTGAATTTCAAAATTGTTGCTGTGACTTATATGTCTTATGTATACAATGTCAAAATTAGGTGATATAGGTAGTGTGTGATGGAATTTGCATTATCAGAGGTGGAAGGAAGACCAAGGTCCCTGGTTTTTGTAGCTTGTACAACAATACATGGTTCTAGCTGAGAAAACATTAGGGAATGTAATACTAAAGCTGTTCTTATCTATGTTTGAAAGGCTATTTCAACAACCTGCATCTGTGGGATGTCCTGGACAAACAAGTTAGTGCTGTGGTAGCCTTAAGGTACTGGACCAGAGCCATTGAGAAATGGTTCAGATTTACAATTGATACACACCCATAAGCCATAATATTAGAACCACCAGCCTAATAAGGTGTTGGACCCTTTCATGCCATCATGTCCCATACAGACATATACTTTACAAGACCTCTGAACATGGCCTATTTGGTTGAACATGCTACAACTGCTTGCATCCTAAGATTGTATCAGTTGAAAGTTGCTCTGGATAAATGTAAATGCAAATGTAAGTTTGATCCATGAAGCCACCATATTGTTACTTCCTGCTGCTAACAACTTGGTAGCAGATAACACATGCCATGTTTTGAGGTCTTGTGAAGTCTATGTCTGTATGGGTCAAAGACTTGGTGGCATGAAAGGGTCCAACACAATATTAAACTGGTGGTTCTAATACTATGGCTTATGGGCATGTATCAATTGTAAATCCGAACCTTGGGGTTTTACTATAAAGCCATGTCAGCAATATTGCCTGAAAGTATTAACAGGACAAGGACACTTGACACTAAACCAATTTGATAAGATTCTTAAAAAAAGGGAGGAAGTGCCAAGGAAACAAGAAACACAAAGGTTAAGCGGTTCCCTTTTCTGTCTTAATTTCAGTTCTCATTAGATGGATTTACATGTGCATTTAAACTTCAAATGTGTAAATACTAATTTTAATAAGTCAAAATTTAGCTGTTATCTCCATGGCCTATTGCTGTGTCTGAGGTCGACTCCATCAGGGCAAGCTGAGAGGGCTTAGCGCATGCCTTTATTTCATCAAGGTTTGATTACAGCCACTTTCCAATAACCTGAAGCTTCTAAATGAAGGCCATTGAAAGTACGGTAGGTCATGGCATGATCAGGGAAAGAGAACCTTAAAGGTTCTACATGTCCTCTTTTATCTAATTTTTGTCTTTTTGGCGTTTAAAAAACATTTAATTTGAAGCATTTGCCATTTATGTTTGCATGATTCATTATATTAATATACATTACATACATTAGTATTTCTAGTTCTATGTATATAATTGTATGTTCAGAACAAATATATCTCTAGATTAGCTGTGTGGTATTAATCATGTGACGGGTGTTGACGTTGGTTACTCTATTTTGTATAGTACAGTATTTTGAACTGAGATTATTCAAGAAACAAATAATAAAAACATATATAGCATCAAACATTCAAATTATTCAAATTACATTAAAATGGCATACATAGTGGTGTTGTACCGATCACATGTAAAAGATTTACAGTTAACACAGGGGTTTATTGGAAACTGTTGTTTTGCAGTGTTTATTCAGAGACTGGGGTGGTAAAGTTAATTCTACAGTGTTTAGGCTAATTTGTTCAGTCTCTCTCTCTCTCTCTCTCTCTCTCTCTCTCTCTCTCTCTCTCTGTGTGTGTGTGTGTGTGTGTGTGTGTGTGTGT
>JAUZST010002867.1:0-43523 GCA_034779995.1 Parotocinclus haroldoi
CACACAGGGTTGCCGGAAAATACTGGGTGCTAGGGCAGGAACAACCCAAGACTGGGCGCCACACACACACACACACACACACACACACACACAGGTCCACTTTAGAGACATCGATTAGCCTGTCTGTGGGAGAAAACCAAAGAACCCAGAGTAAACCCACGCAGGCACGGGGAGGGCATGCAGACTCCACACAGTAAGGACATGGGCCGCTCCACCCTGGGGTTGAACCCGGGACCTTCTTACTGTGAGGCAGCGGTGGCACCCAGCCGTATACTGGATCATAAATCATTACCATGCTATAAAATTCCACACACACGCAAGATTTGGGTCACTTTCACCCATTGCAGTGAACCATCAGCCTGTGCCTTTATGGATAGGCTCCCGTCCAGATTTCAGGTGTAGACACAGCCAAGACCAAAAAGAGAAGAGTGGAATTCCACAGCAATTAAAAATCAAATAAAATGTTATTAAGTACTGAACTTGGTCTCTGTTAGTAGCACTTCAGTACTCTCCAGTCTCAAAGCAGTACTGGATACCCATAGCCAAGCAGTATGGCTGAGAAGTCTTTTTTTTTTTTTTTAACAGAGAAGAAATAAAAATCGATGGCTGCTGAACCTCAAGGGCACTTTCCAACTGTGCTTCTGGGACATTCTCACACATTATGGAGGCACGCCAAACATCCCACCCAGCGTGCAGGCATTGTGGGGAGATCCCAGGCGGCCCCATTATTCCTGCACCCCATCACTCCTGCTCACTAGGCAACCGAGCGCTTCTCCACCTCTGGCTAAGCTAAGCTCAGACCCGCAGGCCGATCTAGCAAGCATTTCGAGACGCGAGGCTCCTATAGGAGGCGAGTAATGGCACATGCTGATCCACTCAGTAATTCCTGTTAAGATGATTTCTTGCCTCTGGAACTGAAGGTGTGGGGTTCAGGTTTCAGAATGCCTCTGATCTCGCCATCTGGACCAGAGTGTTCGTTGAGCGACAAACTCTCGGGCAGTTCTGAGCGGCTGCAGATGTCGAGACGAGCCGTTGGGAGGCACCACGGCTTCAAGCACGCGTTTGAAACTGGCGGAAAGGCAGTTCCTTAATGAACCGCATAAAGATGTGGGGATGGGGGCAGGTGGAGGGGCAGGAGACCACACAGGGGAACTAGTGGGAGAACAAAAGCGTGACGCATAAGTGCGATAACAAAACCAGCCAAGTAAAACACAGGCTGACACAATGACGGAGTTCAGCTGAATTTCATGAGAGACAGAACACCAGATCTCAGAGATACTATTAAAAAAAGTGTTCAGTCCTTAAAAATAAAAGGTAAAAGCTTTTAAAATGTGATTATAAGATCTAACGGCTCTGCACTACGTTCACTGCTCTGTTAAAACACTCAGGAGGCACCATGGTCTGAAGCACCGGCCTATGACCGTGGAGACTCATGTTCAAGACTAACCCAACACAGACAGAGGTACGACCTGGACAGGCACACGGCAAGCCCCACCCGGAATTGAAACCTGAGGAACTGATGTTACCAGCAGCTGCCTCTAGTTACCGGTGCTGCACTGGGGAAGACGAAATGGCACATTATTTAAAAAATGGGGGGCGAGGGCGTAGAACTGGCTATCGTTTGCAATTTATCTACTCTGCTTGTCAAAGCTGGTATCGATGAGCTCGACAAATAATCAGGATTAAAAAAAAAAGAATAAAAAAGTAAAAATCTTGAGACTTTAGATTTAACTGAGTTTTTTCCCCCAGATCTTCAAAAGTAATCGTTTTTCCACGTTTTGAAAGCCTTTATAAGTAAAAACTTCTATTAAAGTAAAACCTATTAAAAACCTATTAAAAAACCAAACTTCTCTCATGGAAAGTCATTATTTTTTATATAGGTTAAGCAGTTTTAAATGGGGAGAAAAAGCAAATGTAAAAAAACCCTTTAAACGTTCTTTGCTATAGCAGTACAGATTACTTACGACCGATTGTACAGTAATTATAAGAAAATTGGCGTTCCTTGGTCATTGCTTTAGTACATTAGCCCCCAAACCCCCCCATAAAATAAATCAGTACATAAGTGCAATCAAAACTCTTTTTTTAAAACGTTTTATTCGAAGAGAAGCTACAGAAAAGGGAGTTAAAAATCCTCAAACACTATTCCTTCTACTTTTTGTAAAGCAGGGATCAATTTTGAACAAACCTGGGGTTCTCTATGCAGGCGGACGTGTGATTCTCCATGATCTGATAAAGACCTTTTCGCTACACTGTGGTGCCGGAAGTGGTAGTAGTCTCCAAATACCTGTCAAAACACACACACACACACACACACACACACACACACACACACACACACACACACGGACATTAAACAAGGCTATGATCAGAGCACGCTCTTAAGAAGATCAGTAAATAAACAAATTACTAAATAAATAAATAGGCGTCCTACATAAACGTTTACATTGATCTTAGGTGGATTCTTCACAAGTTCACAGGTTAAGCTTTGTTATATTTAGGCTTTGGCGGGTCATACTTTCTCAAAAGTGCAAGCAAAAACGACTTCTGACTGAATCGAGGGCTGGACACTTCACTCAAGTGTGCTCCAGGGCTAAAAGGTTTCCTCGGGATTTGTATTTGGGATTATTAACGCCTTAATGGGAAGTCTAGAGTGGCCTACATGGCACGGCGAGCACACGGTCTGATCCCATTGCCTGTTAAATCAATGTTTGTTGTTCCCTGTGAATGGACTGAAACTTAGCTTGTTATTGATCAACTTTTCTCGCACTCACAGGCCGCTGAGTGACTGAGAGACGAAGAGGAAATCGTTCACTCCTACATCCTACAAACACACACTGCGTATTAAAGCACGCGCATAGTCCGAAACACGGACTAAGTCACCTGAGGCGATGCCAGCGTGGACCGAGCCAGAAAACAACAACACGAGGTGCTAATGAAGCGAACGGCAGGACGGGCAGAGCAGTAATAAGGAGAAAGGAGATCAAAAGAGTATGCTTCAAAGTCTAAAGCAACCTCCTCGTGATCATGAATGGAGAAATCAGGAGGAATTAAGACACGCAGCGAGATGGTCTCACTTAAATGAGGCCGCCGTGTTCAGGCTACCTTAATGAAAACGGCCAGTGCTGATTAAGAAGCTACGGCATCGCAACCTCGTTTTCACACAAAGGTGTAGGGCGGCAGGTGTAGCGAGCCAGCTGAACGCCCACGCTCCAGCATCAGCCTGCGCTCCGGAGATCGATTCCTCCCCCTGATATCGGTGAGATGTCAAGCATGAGCACGAGTTCACACTCTGTTAGTGCCCGGGACGCCGTAATCTATCTAAGCGGAAAATAAAGGCTGGAAGGTCAGATTCCCCCCCCCCAAATTAACACCCCACCCCCTCCAAACCCCACATCGCCTTCCCGAAGCCGTCCAAACGTCACCATAAAAACATCTAACAACCTCTCGGTGACACACCGTTCATTTCCTCACATGCTTTTGAAAAGGCACAAAATAGGCCTGGCTGTTATGAAGGCATGTAATGGAAGAGATTCGCCTGTGTTGTTCACGCCCGAGCATTCCTACATCAACCATTCTTTGCTTCGAGTTAGTAGAGAAATAAAAGACCCCTCCACGCACGAAAAAGACTTTTTAAAAAAATCAACCAAAATCAAGCTCAACCGTAATCTTTAAACGTTTAATTCTTTCTCATATTTAAAAGCAGTAGCATCAGGACCATTCTCCATCAGCAGGCCCACTAGCAAGTTCCCATGTCTGTTGCAGAGTTGAATCTATCTAAGTGAAATCCATCTACAGCTCCTTCCAAAACGTCCTGCTATGAAACCTTTGATCACTGGATGAGCACAGATCTACACGAGTGCACTGGTTAACAAGCACCGCTCTCTTAAATCTCTCTTGATTTAACTTGTACCCAACTTTTAACTCTTCTTACCATCTTTTGTGCTGCATTCAATTAAACAATATTCACCCCGTCCCCAAGACACTCCGTACCAACGCTGCTCACGGGTGGTTTTTTTTTAAGATTTACAGGCGTCAGAGTCGTTGAATATGGAATACGTGCCCTGGGAAGGTAAACACGCTGCCGTCCTACAGCCAAAAGATTTCAGTCCTGATCTCACCCATTTAATGTGGAGTAAACAGGCAGGATTACTAAACGTCGACAGGAATTCCATCACCCAAACAAAGTGAGCAGGGGGGGCGGATCAGGGATTCTGAAATAAGATAAGCTTGGAGATGATGGGGAAAGAGATTCGCAGATCAGACCGGGGTTCAACCTGGGATGAAGGGGCTTACGCTCGATCACCACATATGCTTGTGCTTAAATGTGTCTATGGTTTAACCTTGGGTTTAATGGGAACAGGGTTACGCCTAAACTGGTCAACCATCGACTTCATTTAGAGTGGCCAGACAACATAATGCACGTCTCTGTGATGTGGAGTACATGGAGTAAATGCACGAGGACACTGGGAGTGCAGGCAAGTGGTAAAGTCTGAGGTCGGGACCGAACCAGAGGATTTCTGGAGCAGGGAGGCGACTGTGCAGGTTGAATCCTAAACCACATACTTGTTATGATGGCCCAACTTCCTTTTGAGTTTATGATGGGAATCTGACCATTCGTACTCGGCAGAAACTGTACTGTGATTTCTGAATTTGCCCAGGCAACCAATAGGTAAACCCTCGGTTCGGGATGTGGGCCGTCCTTAATGAAGGGAGTCATGCTGGGAAATGTAGTGAGGAAAAGCCGTGATCCTTTTTTCACTTATAATATATTATTCCATAAATTACATGAGATATTAACCACCTTATGAATAAATGAGTGTTTTGTTAATGACTTTGCCCCACTGTAGCGATGGCTGTGGTTTTAAACAGGTTTAACACACACACACACACACACACACACACACACACACACACACACACACACACACACACACTCCAACTCCTTAGTTGAATTAGCGATTCTGTCACAACGCTTTCCCTGTCAAAAATATGGAACTACCAGGATATCAAAAGTAATATCAACTAACGAGAGTCATTAGTCGTTTGACACCATTTAGTGTAGTAGCATGTGATTTGGGACACAGCCGTAGAAGAATCCATGGTACCTGTGCAGGATTCAGAAAATCCAAAATTCACAAAAAAATGTTCTAGCGTATCGTGGCCGCATGGCGGTCCAGATCCCCATGTACCATGGAACAGGGGACACTGTTGGGAAAGATGATGAATCCTGATCTGGTCTTCTCTACCTCAGATTGATAGGTCAATCATGTTGATGCTAACCTCGGTCACTGCGGTGGTGGGCTGGCAAACGATACGTCTTAATACTGCCAAATCATCAAAATCAATCATTATTAAGAGCAGAGAATAAGGGCTGGCTCGATACCATTTTTTGTATGCCCGATACCGATATCGATACTGCAAACTTGAACATGTGGAGATCTCCATGTCAGACCGAAACACTGGAAGACTGGCGTTGCATACGATGCGCTCGGCTGTTTTACGTGATGACCACGCCGCTAGCTAAGAGTTCCAGCTATTGCTCAATGTGACGCATCTCTGTTTAGGGCGTGTTGTCCAAATTGTACCAAAGCATAAACGCGATGGGAAAGATATTATTTAAACTGTTTTCCTCCCCCGATCCCATCTTCAATCCAGTGATTTTGCCACATATCGGGCCGATACCGATACAGAATATCGGACTGGTACAGCCTTACAGGGAATGATTTATGACCTGGTGTCTATTATTGAGCCTCAAACTCACATCGTGCTGTAACAGATTAAGACATTAAAAAGATTAAAATGACATGCAGGTGTGTAACAAACCAGGATTAGTAGAAGCACCGTAATTAATTATTCTCTTTCTATGGAAAACAGACATACTGGTTAAACATGCACATAGAGGCTGTAGCTCAGTTTAAAAAAAAAAGAGAGTAAAATAACAGGAATAAATCTGGGGGAAGTGCTGACAGGAAAATGAGAAGTACATTGTCCCTCGCAGGAATGGAACGAGGAGCCAAAAGCAGCAGTCTAGCCAGGAAAGGAGATTTAAAAGGACAAAGCTAAAGGACATCAATCTTCGCTCGATTTGGGGTTTTGTGCTTCAGGCTGAGCTAAGCGCAGATGGTGATCATATCAAATCTTTCCTGTCCTATCCAACCATCATGCTAGCCTGGAGCAATGTGCGCGGCAGCCAGCAAACCTTTCAGACGAAATATTAGAGGGCGCTAGAGAGACGTTCCGATTGAACCTCAGATGGTAGGCCTGAAAATGGAAGGTACTACAAAAGCAGACGGGCTGTCAGATGTTGCTCGTGCCGTCTGCGAAGGGCAATCAAACGCAGAGTGATGCACAGAACGTCACGTGGCTGGATATTTATGGGCAAGGTTAAGATGGGCCTCCAGAGACAGGCAGGACACGGCAATAATGGTAGCCTGTCAGCAGCGCTAGGAAGCGTTAACTTTTAAAGCGGCGCAGTCGAGAGAAACGTGCAGACGGCCTAATTACAACCCTACCTACCTTTAGCTCGCTGTCTGGGGTCAGGAAGGAGGACTAAGCGGCGCTAAAGATCAGATCGGAGCTCGTCTGGTGCTGTGTTCCCACACAAATTAGCGCCATCATCTACAATTAGCTTCCACTTCAGCCTCAGATGTGCCATTAGGAGTTCCTAACTATCTGCACTGCGATCTTTAAGAGCGCTCGACCGCATGTTTATTTGAACTGGGGAAAGATCTGGAGGAAAACCCACCTCGGACAAGTCGGAGTGAGTCGGTCAGGAAAAAGCAAGTAGGAATGAGAAAGGGAACGTCTAATGCAGCCAGAGTCGAGTTTGTACCAGACACCAGGGGTAATTACTGAAGCTGAGGGGTCATCTACACGCCTTATTGAAATGCAAAGCCACACTCCGTTTCAAATGACTCGGTGGCTGTTTATTTTCTAGTCAAACCGTGTCATGTTGAACCTGGTGCAGTAATGAAAACAGACCATCTGAACATTTAAATGAAACCGCTAGAGAGAAACAAGTCACAAATTATTCAGTGAGCTCAGACTGCTGTTGACTGAAAATAACCGTGTTCGTGTTGGGGCTCGTAGCAGGTGTACCTCCAGGCTACGCTCCACACCCTCCCCGATGACCCTGACCACGAGAATAGGGAGTAAAACAGGATGTTTGTTCAACAAGAAAATTGAATTCATGTTACAAAGAAGAAATTTGGCTCCAGTAAATGGTAAAACTGGTTTTGGGGTTGAGGAAAATAAGGTACGTTTTGACCAAACAACTGTCAAGTCAGGGTCAGGCCAATAGTAAACAAATTTCAACCGTTTCAGACAAGGGGTTTAAATAGCAGAGGACGTGATTAAGAAAAAAAACAGGACAGACGAGAGGAATATACCCCTTCAATTAACACCCTCCTTTCCAAAGAGTCTAAAACTGACACTGCAGTGCTGTGTCAAATTTTGATTTGAAGCCCATTTCAGAAAACAAAATCAGAGTGACCAATCAGAGCTCGGTTGTCGGGCAGAACAGTTCATCCTTCAAGCACAAGCGCTCCAGGCTGACCTTAAACACATTAATATTAAAGAAAATGTGTTTATAATAAAGCACGGAACCGTTTTGCTGTTTGTCTTATCTGAGCACGTTAAGAGCATTCTAATCTGTTCATGCCCACAAAAACACAAACTAAAGCTTCCTGCTCTCATCGTCGAACGGGTTTCTGTTTCTAAGCTGGCCATGTGAAAAGTGAAATGCCAGCAACACATTAGGAGGAGGGGAATTACAGAAAGCAAAAGCAGAGAGGAAGATTTCAAAGTGTTTATAAAAAAATAAAAAAAAAACAAAGCGCACTTAGTGTAGGCATAAGTCGTTGTGAAAAGAGCACAGGTGGGAGTCCATCCTGAAGGAGTAGCTGCGGCATCAGAAGTGCATCAGAAGAGGATTTTTCACTGAGCCACAATTTAATTTCGCAGTCTGTTCGATTCCCCCTCTTTAATCTCTTTACACAGTGAATTGTTCTTATTCTGCTTCCTTCGCTTCTCGATCCTTACACCTCTTTAACACTCCATCGCTCTTTCTAAGTATAAAATCACATAACTGTCATTTGTGCTCTCGGCCCACTCGTTATTTCTTCGCTGGCATGACATTCATTGTACGGTATACATGCGCCTCGCGGTACTTCTTATAAATACTTTAGAGGGCTCGGTTAAACCCGTACCTCATCTCCTCTGCATATTAGGGCTATTAGGATCCGTAGTTAAGAAGAATGAGGTCAAATACCCGTCGCTGTGTGACATTTCTGAATGAGCAGCTCATCATTGAATTCATGGACTCCACATCGCAGCACTAAATCCTTCTTGTAAAGGCTCATATCTCCAGAGAGCAGTATAAGCTCTGGTTTGCATGGACAGTGATCAATTAGAGACATTTTTTAATTCAGACGCTTTTCTCGGAGCGCATCAGCCCACGCTGACACCGGGAACACCTAATGACTGCCTAACGCCGTTTTACTTAATATGAGCCGATTAACGTCTTCTGCGAATTAAATCCCTAAAGGGGTTCCAGCGAACGTATGAGGAGGTCGAGAGGAAAGGGTGGTGAGTCCTTGGGTGCAGACTCAAAAGCGATACCTCATGACATGCTGAACTCTATAAAACATGACCTTTCAGTTGCAGCAGGGAGCTACAGACATTGCTCATGGCACAGAAACTCCCGGGAAGCAAGCTTCAAAAACACGCCGCATGATTCGGGGCTTTACCCCTCGAAGGTGACCGCCCTCTCTATAGGAGGTAGAATAGAGAGGAGAAGGCGCCAGCGTGCATATTAAACTACTCAATCCTGTAGAAAACTATCTACAGCTTCTGTCATAATCAATTAAAGGCAGATCGATCCGGCGGAGCCTTCGCTCGTCAGAATTTGTAAACTAACCGCGAATCCTGAACGCAAATGAAGTGGAATCCTTTTAACAAAGAGGCAAATGGATTTGCCGTCCTTTCAGCCTAATCTCCACTCTGACTAACGGGTACCTGTTGTCCTTTGTACGATTTCATACAGTCCAATACGCGTGACAGATTGATCAAAGAGAGAAAAATAATAAGGAGAAAAAGTCGGTGTCATATTTCGTTATGGAGCGCTTTTTAAAAACAGAGCAGCGTTTCAAAGGAGTTTTACAAATATCACGGTCCTGAATGAGCGACTTGTTACTTATTTTATTACTTACGCAAATATTATATTTAAATTGTATTACTTGCTTAATTGTACTATTACTAATATATTTTAAGTATTTTCCTAATTAACATATAGGCCACTCATGGAGGTCGAGTCCCTTTTTGAGTCTTGGTTCCTCCCAAGGTTTCTTCCTTCTACTTTCAGGGAGTTTTTCCTTTCCACTGGTGCCCTAGGTCTTGATCAACTGGGGATTGGTCTTTTAAGATCATATAAGACTGTAAAGCTGCTTTGAGACAATGCTCCGTTGTAAAAAGCGCTTTAGAAATACATTTGACTTGACTTGAGTCTGGGGCAACAGCGGTGAGGAAAATCCTCCCCGACTCCCTTTGCTCTAAGGAGGAAACCTTGAGAAGATCATGACTCAAAAACAAATTGCTATAAATGCAGTAAGTAGGTATTATAGAACCATACAGTCATAAAAAAAGCAGTACAGGAGAACGGGTCAGTCAAAGGGTAAAGATGTGTTCCTTTCAGCTCTTGGAAAAAAAGCACCTGACCTTCCATGGTTACTACAGAAACACGAGAGAAACAGTAGCGAATCTGACGAGGTGGTTCAATCGTCAGTGATGAACTTAACAATGGATGTCCCAGTGAGGCGAAGAAACGAGTCTGGTTATTAACATGTCCAAATATGCAGCATTGCTCATTAGCATTCAGCCTGTGTGGTCTTCAAATCATTATGATTTATTATGACAGCGTTTTAGCCCTGTATCCCAACCACGTGGTAAGGTGGTTTGGGGATTTTATAAAACATGAATTCATCTCTTTCAAACGGAACAATAAGGGAGCAAAGCTTAAAAACAACAACATGAACTCTTTCGACCTGGCCAGAGGCTCAGACACAATCGGTGGCGTCTCAGAGTGAAAAGGGACACCCTCTTGCACGTGCCCTGCCTGCCGGTGAAATGAAGCAGCCAACATTTGCGAGCTGTTCCAAGGTACTCACTGGCCTATGAGCCACCTCTGTAAATACAAGCTAGAGAAAATGAACACGCTGGAGAGAAAGCATACTGCTACCAAAAAAGCCGAATGTGAGCTCTCTCGGTCCAACCACTGCTACCACATAAGAGTACGGTGGTGCTGTGGGAAAAGGATCCAGAGTTTTACTACCATCTTCACCCGAATGTCCCAACTTAACACAAATATTTGTTTATTAATTGACTACTCAAGTCAATGGCAATTTAGAGTAATCAATTAACCAAGTATGCATGTCTTTGGACTTTGGGAGGGAACCAGAGTAAACCCATGCAGACTCCACACAGTAAGGACCCAGACGGCTCCACACTGGAACTGAACCCAGGACGTTCTTGCTGTGAGGTGGCGAGGCTGCTCCCGTGCCACCGTGGGACAAAATTCATAAAATTGTTTTTTTTTTTTAAAAAAAACCTTGTACCTTTCTTATGACAAGACGAAACAGTCAGCCAGGGACAGGCCAAGTCTTTGAGGCTGCTGTTCATCATGAAATGCATGACAGGCTAGCTATCACGCTTCCTGATTTTAATTAGATGTGCTACACAGTGACGTCTTCGGCGCCATGATATCCTTGTCATAAAAAATAAATACAGCGGTTCCGGCATATCGTTACATTCAACGCCCGGACAGGTGGTGCAATGAAAAGAAAAGTGTAATAAACATCAATCACGCGCTCTAAACTTTACATCAGTCGTAACCTTGGTAACAGTTCAAACAGTTTTATAGCCTAGGCACTCAAGCTAGTCCAACAAAAGTAGTGCTCCGTGTCTACTTCGTGTAACCTGTAACACAGACCCTCCACCCAAGCGGGTCCTTTAACTCACAAGGGCCCCCAAAGGCAAGAGCGGACCCTAGTACCTGTTCCCACTGTCTTTTGGTCTCTTACCTGTGCCAAACCTGGCTCCGGGTCTCTTGTGACTGAACACAGTCCCTAACATCACACTGGACGGTTCCCATGGTCCCATATTCAGCAACTAAATCTAAAAGATCCTAGTCCTAGATCATTTAGAAGAGCATTTGTGAGCTTCCCCAGAAACGGAATTACAGTTGCATACCCAGATCTGGAAGGAAGCATAGGGGCCAGGTCAGGGGATCATCCCCAGGCACTAATCCTGCCCTGGACTGATGGCCCATCTGGAAATCACTTACTCAAGTTTCTTGCTGTCTGAAAGGTTTGATTAGGTTAGGACAGGAAGGCATGTGAGAAAAGCCCTTTATTAAGGGTCTAGATCAAGAATCAATGTATCGAGTCATGAACCATTTTAAAAGTCTTACTAAAACAAAGAAAACGGAAAGGCCTGAAATTATGTCTAATGAAACATAGCCCCCTACGACACAATCACAGATCATTCCTATCCAAGAGACAGCACTAAGCTGAAGAAACCGTTTCACGCAACGGTAAACAGTGTGAAGAACGGAAAAAGAGAGCCCAAGGAAAGGAGGCCAAATTCACACAAATCAGAAAAGCTTTAAGTACGTGTCAGTCAGAGAGGCCTCTTCAAACAGGGGACAAACAAAAGCACACAAGCCTGACCTTCTGCTTTTACACCTAACGGCTTGCCAGGGCACAAAATTGCTTTCAAAGTGCGCTTTTTAATAAGTTTGCCGAAATGGGAAAGTGTACAATCCATTACGGTGACGGAAACTTAAACGTGAAGCCATGAATTTCTTGCCACGGCAGAGGGCAGATCATTTTGAGGATGCCACAAAAATAAACAGCCCGTGCTGGAGCTTCTCAGGCATGAAAAATCATTATCATCTATAAACTGAAACGCCAGTGCCTTAAGTCAGGGAAGCTCTCGATAATGATTCAGTCAGTGAAATATGGGGGACGGAGGAATGGTGTAGCTGTTGAATAACGGAGAACAATCCATCGGACAGCAGGAGGTATCGTTTATCAAAAAGTGTGAACATTGAAGGAGAACAAAGCCACTTTCTGTAAACAAAGCCACTTCGTCAACACGCTGTCCTTCAAAAAGAGAGCACAGAAAGCATAACCATCCACTCCCTGCAAGTTCACAAGTCGCCCGAAGTTAACAGGGGCCAAGGCTGACCTTCACAGAGGAAACCGTTTTCCATCCAACTGAGCCTGGCCGCACGGAAACAACCCTGTTCCAGTGAAGAGACCCAGATCTAAACGCTTTTAGACAGGAAACGTACTTAAATCCTTCTGGTTAATGCAAATTGCGAAGCATGCGCACCAATTAGCCGTTCTGCATCTTAAAACTTCACTTTTCACACAACATCTCATGCGACTATTAGACACAAACTGAACATTCTGTGGTCGTTCCAGGCATGCCACGCAGGAAGCACTGTGGCTTTAAGCGCTCTGCCAGCGGCACAAACAGCAGCCGTAAAAAGGGCTGCTTGACGCTCTAAAGAAACAACCACAAAATAGGCTGTTTACTACGCAAAAGAATCGGCATGCTGCCGCAGTAAATGTTTCGACACGAGTGCCAAGACCTCTGTGACCCCTGGACTAGGAGTACGCTGATCACGGGGGGGTGCAACATGTACAAAGCTGTCACCTCTCCACCATTTGTGCTCCGTTAAAGATGCGGGCATTATACTGGGTGCCTGGTCATCAGGTGATCGTCTATGAACACCACACCCAGATCTGGCAACAGGAGCCCCATTTATAGACGCGGTACACCGATTTCTTCATGCAACTCCCATAGCGGTGTCTTAAATCGCACGCTGTCCCAAACGGACCTGGTTGTCAGGGTTGAACTGGCTAAGATAAAGACCAAACACAGACTAGGAAGCAGCTGGAAGGATTAGGGATTATCTGCAGCCATGGACAGGGAAACTTGAGTAGACTTTAGCCTGTTTCCACCGTGACTGTCACCAGGAACAGTTCGTGGAAGTGGAGACTGACACCAGTAACGTTAAATGCAAGGGAGTGGTGAGTGAGGTCCCAAGTTTGATGCGATTATATGAAGGTATTTACGGTAATTCGCTTTGAAACGGGACATGTGTTTTATGTTTTGTCAAAAGGAATAAACAGAAGTCTGAGAAATCGGCACACGGAACCTCGTTGTTTACTTTAGGAACAAAAGTTTACTTAATATGTCTGGGATAACAACAATCCAATCAACAACAGCAAAACCCCAAAGTGGCACCGACTGGCACATTTCAACTCCATAGACGTTCCAGCAAACCTCATAATTCACGTGCCCCATGGCAATTTTAATATTGGTTTGTATTCTTTCCTCGCAACGTCAAATGTTTGAATTCCAGTGTCTGTGGGATCCTGTCTGGATTTGTTTCAGACGGCGTGATTAATTCTTCGTTTTCTCAGAGCCACGGTGACTTACCTAAATAAGACTGATGAAAGAATCGGCAGGAATATTGATTTGTCAGCCTTGTTTTCATAGTTTCTCCTTTGCTGACATCAGTCATTTGCTGCTCTTTCCACGTAACAGACTGTTGGATGGATGGAGCAGGATTTTTGATCGAGTATTACCTGGAGTTCGTTCTGACTCTTCTCTCTGATGGTGATATTTATTACACGCCGTCTGACGTGCGCAGTAGACTTCACGGCTCGTCTAAATTTATGGAGTGAAATGACACCAAAACACGGCACGCTCCATATTCCCGCTATCTAATTTGACTTGTCGTTTGATGTCATCTTTCTGTTTTACACGGCTCGTGTTCCCTTTGAAAATCTCAGCAATCAGTAAAAAAGCGTCGAATCTCAGGAGGGACAGTCAGAGCAATATTTTAGGCAAAAATAGTCTCCTGCAGTGCCGCTTCTGCTGAAATGAGTGCCAGCCAACACTTGCTTACAGACGTGTTCCCCGGTACAACACCACCATCTAAAGAAGCTTCGATGCTCGGTGTAAAAACACACAAATTGTTCCGGTGATGTTCCCGTACCAGTTCCAGCGCCACACACTTGATGTTCCTCCACCACAGCATCAATCTACTGGTCTTTATCCACAGATCCCAGTCCAACCATAGTGCAGGAACTCCCTCCATCATTTAGTTATTAGACGATGCGCCTCCAATCACTTACCTTCTGAGGACTAGATTTTTAAATCTTTTTTTTTTAATTGTATTACTAATCTAAAATTTATTATGGATTTAAATTAGATTATTTACTTAATTTTACTATCACTACAACGTAATTAATCAGTTATCATCTAGGCCCCCCCAAAGGAGGCTGGGTCGCATTTTGTGTCTTGGTTCCTCCCAAGGTTTCTTTCTTCTCCATTCAGGGAGATTTTCCTTTCCACTGTCCCCTTAGGCTTGCTCATTTTGGGATTGGCCTCTTAAGATAATATAAGATTTTAAAGCTGCTTTGAGTCAGTGCACCAAAGTCTACCCTTGAGAGCGACATAGTGTGGGGTACGACCTAAGCAGCGGGTGATTCACACTTGCAGCTTTGCATGCAAGTTTAACCCTAAAACTCCCTGACAAATCAAAGCGAGAGCAAAGTTACCTTTATACACCAGAGTACACACCATGTGTACTATAGTACACAACAGCATGAAGCGTCGTTAACAAGCCACTTTTTCCCTTTTTTTTTTAAAAACTGTTTATGATTAAAGGCCAAATTTTTGCCCTGCAGTGGAAAACTCCCACAGGGACCCCGGGAAGCACACGGTGCCCAAGACGGTTGAAGCTTAATCTTTAATGCGATAGGACTACGCAGTTTCTATTGCTGGTCACCTAACGTTTTTCAGGCGGCTGCGAGTGTTCAAAGTCGGCAGATAAAAGGAGTGTAGAGCACTAGAACAAGCGGAGAACAATTCAGTGGTGTGTGATGTAGCAGCCGATGCATCAGCTGTTTAGATCTGGGCACAGTGGGTGGATAATAAGCTCTTCTCACGCTTTCTTTTGCTCGCTCCATTTAAAAAAACGACTCAAAGAAATTCAAATGAAAAGGACCCTGAAAGCCCGAGAAGCCAAATCGTAGCCACCTACCCCAGATGTTGTGCAAGTGCGTAGGCGCTTTCGCAAACCGTTCCCCGTATAATGCGATCAAATTAGGATCGAATTTGCCTCGTTTGAGACTCTGAAGGAAGCCAGTTATAAATCAGGAACCTTTGATTCTGGTTCCTGACGTTCGATCGTGAACGTTTAAGGTGTCGGCGTTTGGATCGTTTTCTAGTTCTTAAACATGCCGTAACAAACGGCCCCCGCTATCTCTGCATCAACTGAGCCGTTCCTGCATTCCTGAGGAAATCGGTGGTCAGGCTCAACGTTAAAACCAGCAGGCAGAACAAGCAGGCGATCAGATAAAAGTCGGATCGGGAAGCGACGGGCAGCACCGCGGACATTCCCAATAAGGGTTGCTTTAGACATTTGTTGATTTTGGGAAACCACCGCTGACCGTTCAACCACGAACGCATCTGGCCTGGAGACGGTACACGCTGCAGCTTTTTGTAACGCTGCTAAACATCTGGACCGCAATTTCTTCGGAGAGCTGTGATCAATTAGCACAGAAGAATTTGGCAAACAACAGCCAGGTTAAAAATCAGGTGAGTATTAGAAGCATTACAGGAAAAAAAGACGAACTACGAGTGGCATTACCCGCACGGAGACCATGAGGGGTACACTGGGGTGTGATATTTCATGGGTTTTGCTCCCTCAACTTATATTAAAGGGAGTTCTCAAATAAGAGACTATTAAATAGAAAAAGACATAATGCATTTTCTTAACTTAAGTTTGTAACACTGTTTGCATTTCCAGTATTAACCTGTCCTTATCCAAAATTCCTTAAATCTATACAGAGCACAGTGAGATATGAACCAGCCCCTCATTTTTGTGAGCAGTGTAGTTCAGTCCAGGCAACTGAAAGTCATGGGGTCTTGCTCAAGGGCCCAACAGAGGCAGAACATTTTGGTCAACAGTCAACATACTCAAAAGGCAAATATATCCCTTTGGTGCCTATCCTGGAATACTCAGGGTTCCAGCCTATCACAGGGCTCACTAGGTGATTATCTCCATCCCTTCGTCACACTCTGATCTGTGAAAGTATGCTTGTGGAACACACCCTGCTGCTCGAGAACGGCCTGTGCCCTGTTCCGAACAGTCCAGAACACGCACGTTAGTACTTTACACAACAGACGTGACGCAACCTGACGCTTGCAAAGTATGGCAACAAGATTGGTGTATCTGGTGGAAACACAATGAACCTGATCAACCACAACAACAAGGAGCACAATCAAGAACAAGAAGAACAACAGAGAGCCAGATAACGGGTACATGGTTACGGCAGATCAATGAAGAAAGAGCTAAATCGATCGATAAGAGGCATTTTAAAGATCTCTCATGCCGTGCACGTTTAGTCGCTCGATAATAGGACGCAACAAAACGGAGACTGATTCTCATTAGGATATTTCTCCACGTTGCAGATCCTTTTTTTGTGGCATAATTTACAGTCCATATGCCTGATCTTTGGTTAGTCTAGACCTCAGGGCCGGTGTTACAGAAAGCTCCTGTCTTTAGCCCCATGAGAAGAGTTCGGATAAGATTTTTTTTGGAACCAAATTCCCTATACTGCTTTAGAAACGTTATGTTGTTAAGATAGGAAATCCTAATCAAGCCTGACAACCGACTGTTACCTAGCAACCAAACACACACTAATTGGATCTGAACTCAACTGAAAAAAAAAAAGCAATTAACATTGTAGAATTGTAGAATCGTATAACAGAAATAAAACTATTAATTTATATTAGGATAATCACAATCCAAGCACAATCCCGTCTCATTATAAAAGATCGAGTTTAACTAGTGTCGCTTATTGTACTCTAAACGCAAGAAGACAGATCTGAAGATAATCCACGATGCACCGGGCCCTGCTCTGTTAACATTTCCATTTTATATCCATAAAACAAATACAAACGAAACAAAACAAACAAGCCATTTATACACAGGTCATGCGTGTCAAATCTTGCACAGTATGATTAGACACATGACTGAATAAAAACCAGCCTGACGATTTCACCAGCAGGGGAATAGGGAGGGGACGCATTATTACCCCTATCAGCAGCCCTGCACACATGGCACAGCATCATAACTGGCAAGTGGGGAAACGCTAATGACCGCATTCTGGGAGAATAATAACGTGGATTTATATGAGGCCACATTCGGCACGGGTCCCCCACTGAAACCACGGCTTCATATCACACGTCCACAAACGGCCCAGAGGAATCGGGATATTCGGGTACATTTAGGAAATGGATGACCTTTGCACACCGTATGATGTCTGGCAATTTTTTATGCACTACCTTAGGAGAAACGTATTCCCAGATTCCCTTTGTCATTTTATCACCCATGTCAACCAGGAATGTTTGTTTATTAGGCTTCTTTATTTGGCATCAATGGCCATCTTAGCGATGCATACAAGGTTGTACGCATACACTGTGAAAGGAAACTGGAGTACCCGGAGTGAACCCACACAGACAGGGGGAGGACATGCAGACTCCACACAGAAAGGACCTAGGTCACTCCACCCTGGGATTGAACCCGGGACCTTCTTGCTGTGAGGCACAGGTGCTACCCACCGAGCCCCTGTGCTGCCCCTGAACAGTGTGTGTAAAATGTCTAACACAAAATTAACACAATATGCATCTGTACACCTGTGGCAGCTGGTGGTTTTTAAGATTCGGTCATATGCCATAATGTTTAGATTCAGACATCCCTAAAGTAAAGCTGCAATTAGTTACTAGTTATAGTTATGCTGCCTTAAACATAGCCATAGAACAGGAGAGAGAGTGTGTTATCGGTAACAATCGCACATGGGATTTGGTGCTGAAGGCGAATGCCATAGATCATCGCATTCGACCCGTGTTCCAGAGCTTTAAAACAATAAAAACGATCAAAGAGGCCCTGAGTTTAAGACCAAATATGCTGAAATACAGGCAATAACTTATGCAAAAAAGATTTGTTGCTAGGCAACGATAACAATTCTCTCCCCTGCCTTGTCACAGAACGCTAGAAAAGGTTTAACACACGACCAAATGGAGTTGATTTGAAATTTGAAAGAAAACGACAAAAACTAATCACGAATCATCAATTTATTTATGGTTATTGCTATGGTTACTTGTACAGGCGACACTTTTGTTCGCGTTAAGCTTGGCATCGTTTTAATGTATAATAAAAAGCCGCGCTCTGTTGCCACAGATATCAGTGAGGTGAGAACGCTTCAACTAATCAGACTTTAAAGTTTCCCCAATGAACGAAGATGCGTTTATCCAATCATCAGAACATCAGCTTTACAAACAACCCAAATTCTGAAAAAACTGAGCCGTCACCTAAATCAGGGAGTGTAAAGTAACAACCATCAATCATCCACTGAAAGTGGCGCTGCGTCAGTACGGCGCAGTGATTAAGGATTAATGGGAATTTGAAGGGACTGAATTGGAGCGTGCCAAAGGAATGTCTTGGCAGAACTAAGCTGTATTTCAGTGGCCTTGAAACCCCACTGGTTGTTGAATCCACACGGTCGACGCACTGCTCAGTAATTTCCGAGGTACTGTAATTGCTGGTTGCGTGGTTCTGCGACATGTATGAGCCAGCTAAGGAGCTAGACCTCCAGAGAAACCCGCAGAGTCCCAGACAGAGCTGGCCACGTGCCCGCTACAACAAAGAGATCAAAGAGATGGGCACTTGGCTTGCTAAGGGACTCGACCTTAGCCTCCCCAACTTCCTGCCTAAGGCTGTGGTCAGGTTCGTCACCCCAAGGCCAAACGAACCTGGCGGACTTTAGTAAAAGATATCCCTTCGGCCCTACCACCACTCCATTAAAGTCAAGGAGTTTGGGTCTCGTGTTCCCAGGCTGACAGCGCCGTACTTTGTTACCGAAATGAAATTAGCTGAAGGTCTAAAGAAAGGAGACTCTTATAAAAATACATGAACAGAATTTTCTCACAGCACAGGCTGGCCCGAGCAAGCGAGCGAGCAAGCAGAGTCTCTGCCTCGTTGTCGGGCCCCAGTGAAACTGCGAGGTCGGTGACATCAGGCGAAACACGACGACGACGTCGTACCAAAAGACGGAACGCAAACATTTTCATTCGGATCACTCAGAGCATGACTGGCAGGTCCGTTGCTCATGTGGGAGAGGCCGTCTGTAATCTCCACTAATGAGATCAAGCTCGGCTCCGTGCGAAAAAACGCTGCAGGCCTGGACCGCACCGCACCGCCGAGATTCAAACCTCAGGAGGTTCACTACATCCGGTTAATGACTTCATTAGCTGCACTTTGTATGGCAGGCATCCGAGTACAAAGTAGAGCATCCCAAGAAAGCTCAGGCAGGATTAATTTTGACAGGGAAGACTGTGCAAGAGCAGCAAAAGAGAAGAGAAGGAGAGATCATGTACCATATCTGAGATCCAGAGATTGGTGCACTGATTTACGATTCACCAAGTTTAATTTATCGCGAATCGAGGAGTTGAACACAATCTAGATGGTATCCACCATATCGTATTAAAGCATGACCGTGGCTTTTCCTTACTACATTTCCCAATGCCCATCACTCCTGCCATGCAGCTCCCCATGTCACACACTGCCGATTTCCTCATCGAGCACAGGGGCCTGTGAGACATGATCCTACTGCAATTCAAAATTCAGTGTACGAAATATCAAAACACCATAAACGAGATGTACCTGTATTTCATGGAGATATAGTACAGTGAGCCAAGGGTGGGTGACCTGCCGAAAACATGTTACTTTCTCATTTATAAAAATAAACAAAAAAGCTGGGAAAAAAAATTAACACAAAATAATAAACAGGTTCAAAATGCAAAATATCACCACCATGTTGTAGGCGTTCACAAATAAGTCTATAAGTATAAAACACCAAAAAATGAATTTTGGATTGAATCGTCTGTGTGTATTTGTTGTTCGCCTGAGCAACGGCGATTTTAGGAAATCAGATGCAGAGTGGTAATTCAGAAATCAGCAAGCGATTCATTATAGAAGTCGCTCGTATCGTTTTGTTTAGGTATCGTACCCTGGGCCAGGCAAAATTTTGTGGCATAAGGTAAGCGTTTAATACTTTCATGGTCATGGTACTGAACCAAGTACCAGAAGGACCAGTGCTCAAGTCCCAGCACTGCCAAGTTGCCGCCATTGGGTCCTTTAACGAAATTTTTAAAGCAAAACGGATTGGATAGTACATACGACTTTTGTTGTTGTCATTTCACAAATTTATTTCCAAAATGTTCCAATGTTGTCCTTGTTGTTTGTCCTATAATTGTTATTTGTGATATGTCAAATCTAAACTAGTTCTCTACTGCTCCCCAAAATTAGGGGTTACTTCAAGATGAAATCTCCCATAATCATTTTTCTGAGCAGCATTTAAAGTTGTAATTAATTTGTTAAATCACCAGACTCTCTTTCAAGGACTCACCCATTCTGACTTATTACTGGTTTGTGTGTGTGTCTGTCTGTTAGGGTGAAATAAGGCCTAAAAATCTGGTAAAGTAACTCTTGTTGGAATAACAATTAAATTTAATTTAATTTAACAGTTTAATTTAAATAAATTAAAAAATTAAAAAGAGGATTCTTGCAATCTCTCCACACGATCATTTGGGATGAATGTATTTCCAAAAGGTATTACGTACTTACACATACAAGCCTCAGTGACAATCACACCTACAGGTAATCATACGCCACGCCCTGCATTTCACACTCCACCCCTGCACAGTCACACTTGTTATTGCGAAAGGCTTTTTTACAAAGGCGCTGCCCTTCGAAGAAATAAACACCATGAACAAGCACTAGATTCTAATCCCACGTCATTACGGTGTTAGCAGATGGGACGGATGATGAAAGCAGAATGGCTCAGGGTGCATGTGATAAGTCTCACCCCCCACAGAGACCAGAGTTCCAGGAGCTCACCACCAGTGTTGAGGATGCTCTCACTCCCCCAAAAAACATTCGTCTGCACCAATTAGAAAGTGCAAAGACAACAGTAACAAGTAAACGCTTAATTTAAGAAAAAAGTCCTATTCACAAGCGTGTGCACGATTACATCTGAACTTTTCGTTTCCTTCTACTTTTACATCGTGCTTTTTTTTTCACGTGGCAAAATGACAAATGAAGGCAGCGCCCCCGAAAACCCTACGAACGAGCAAATGATAGCTCGACCACACTAGACCTCAAGTCAAGGCAAATGTATTTCTATAGCGCTTTTTATAACGGAGCATCGTCTTAAAGCAGCTTTACAATCGTATATGACCTTAAAAGGCTAATCCCAAGTCGAACAAGCCTAGGGCGACAGTGGAAAAGAAAAATTCCCTGAAAAGCAGAAGGAAGAAACCTTGAGAGGACCAAGACTCAAAAAGAAACCCGACCTCCATGGGTAGCCTAGATGTTAATTAAATAACTACTTAAAAGTATACTAAAGTAATAGTAAAATTAAGTAAGTATTAATATTTAAACAAATGCTAATATTTAAGTTAGTAATAAAAAGGGACAAAATAGATTTTAAAATCAATCCTCCGTGGGAGGTCCTTGGAGGCACATCGTCTCTTGTGACATCACAGACCCGGGGGATTCCCGCTGTGGGTGGTGGGCGGCGATGTTAGTCTTGTACCTTGGACACATCTGGGTATGGTTAGCGGCCTTGCCGACCTGTCTGGGGCTGAGCTCCATTAAACCTCCCCATCGCTCACTGAGGGACGTCTCGGCAGCTCCACACTTTTCAGATAAACAGTAATTGCACTGGGAGAATCAGAACATTAAAGAAGCATTTTTAATTGCCTCTGACTAATAACGTTTCAGCGTTCGGCTGCGCTCTGGGTTTCAGAGACGGGAACTTGCAAAGTCATTTGGGTTTGCCGAGTGGAAAATACACAATAAATGCTTTTGTTTAGGCTATAAACCCAAACTGCTCTCCAGACGTTTAGGCCTGTCTCATATCAGCGTGCACGTCACGTGTCGTCGGGTCCTGTTATTCAGCGAGGGGTGCGTCTAAACGTCTAAACGTCTCAGGCCTATCGCTGTGTTGTGCTGACAGAGTGGACAGAGCTTAACACCCTTAACTCTAGTTATTATCCTTTCGATCTGAACCTTGCACTTTACTATCGGGGTGAAAGCGGTCATCAAAAGCGAAGCTCCCAAATAACACCTCTCGTTTACACAGCGTTGTGAAATGAGATTGTGAGCGACTAAGCATGTGTTTTTTTTAATCACTTAAAACAGTTAACACGCTGAACCCAGAACACGAAGCAGGAGGTTGAATTAATAGGCTGTCCACCAGGACACACCTAATTAAAGTCAGATAAGAGTGAGCGTTGTGTACTTTTAGGGAGTGGTACGTCACTACATCCCATGATACCGTACAAAACATTCAGAGCACCTAAAGGTTAGAAAAGTCATTTCTAGTTTAGATCAAATTAAATGCCTGACAATAAGTGGAACCCATTAAGATGCAAACAGGTGCACACACTTAGAAGTGAGACACTCCATACTGACATTCAACATGAGGCGCGCACCCCACCACAGCGAAAACGGCATCACGGGCGCTCCCAAAAGCAGTCACGGTCAGCCTAGGACCGATAGCCAGGCTCGAGCAAACTTTATCCACACAATAAATCCAGTGACTCAGTGTGGAAGAATTTTCCCCCCAATCATATTCTTGAGAGCCTGACACCAAACAGTCGGTCGTGGAATGTAAGCACATTCGAAAGTTTGGATTTATGGAGGTTAACCACCATTTAATTCAGGAAAAAAAAGGGTTATGAAAATGCATCTCCAAAACAAGGTATTTAGAAACCAGAGTTCAAATAAAGGGTGACGAGACAAATTCTGAGAATTGCAGAGCGCATGTTGATGCACCGCTCCAGCACACCACTGTTACAGGTCACTAGTGTTGTCACAAATCTGTAGAAGATAAACATGACTGAGGATTCAATTCTGAGGGGTCTTTTAACCTCCCACAAAGCAGACTAGAAGCTCAGGTCAAACAAATCAAATGCAGCAGTTTAAAAACTGGAAAAGGAGGTACAATAAACAGTTTGTTTTGGCTTCTCTACAGCTTGTCACAGCCATGTCAATATCATCTGGAAGTTCAGAGCTGCTCCAGATTGTACCAAAAGCAAGCTACGAAAGGCTTTGGCCACTTCATAAGGAGCCTACTCGATGCTTTTCTAGGACAGTCAGTCATCACCCTGCGTGTGTGTGTGTAAAAACCACCTATCAGCGCTGCACGCCTTCGCCAGTTCAAGAACTCTCCCTTGAAATAATCCTCGGGAGAAAGGAAGAGGAGGCTGCAGAGGCAGGAAAAAAAAAAAAACAAAAAAAAAAAACACTCCAGCAAGTGAAAATAAAACCGACCAACATACGCAAAGACGCAGAAACTCAGTCTTGCTAGAAAGAAGGTGAACTCAAACAATTCTGCCCCTGTGGGTGGCTGATTTCGATCATTTAAGTCGCTGGGTCAAAACCTAAAACAGTCTCAACATATTTTCGACACATTTTTAAAGTTTTTTTTTTCAGAAGTAAATGAAGTAAACGTGGGGTTTGACAATAACATAATTAGCTAAAGTGCTGCTATGAACAGCTACCTAGTTAGTTAATTGGGTTAGTAGTGTGTATGATGCATACTGCTAAATAAATCTCAAAACAATGATACCGTTTATTTATTTACAGTCTCTTGAGCAACTAAAGTTATTCTTCATAGGAAAAAGGTAACAACAAAGTCACACATTCATACTTGGCCAATTTAGAGCGACCAATTTACTTAATGCTAGTCTTTGGATTATGAGTACAACTCATACAGACTTTGGGAGAACATACAAACTCCACACTTCCAGATTCTAACTTCGGGATCCACCCCAATCATTTTGAAATTCACTCATGACCAATTGAGACCATTCCATTGGTAAACGATCTGCCTGAGGGAGATGATGGATGATCTCTCACTGCCACTTTAACAACGGCCTGATAACCCAATCAAGATGCTGCCTGATGAGAAAAAAAAAAGAAGAGGGGTTTGCACACGGTGGGAAACGTCGAAATGTAAATCTAATCTAAATCTAAAGCTAATTTTTTGAGAAAATGAGGGTGGAACAAACGGTATTCTGGATTAAGTTCAGTCTATTTAGACTTCTATAACATAAATCACGAAGATTCATAAAATAAATGTACTTGGGTATTTAACGTAAGTGGGTTCTTTCCATCTATCGTCTCTAAAGATTGTTCTTAGGGGTTTATGAGACATGTTCAGAGTTAGGATAAAGCTAGGCCGTTCTAAACGTGTCCTTCACTCTGGATTACGAGACACATTCACAGCCTGTCAGGACTGATTTACAAAAGCCAAAAGCAGAACACACAGGGAACAGCGCTTAATGAAATGCTCTGGCCACAGAATTGAGTTGCAAAAAATGCTGCAAACGCTGATGCAATATTTATCCTGGGCCTTTTCTTTCTTTTTTTTTTACCCCTTAAATAGATCACCTGATGTATAAAATCCTAACCAGGTATTCACGAGGGAGAAAACGCTGCATTTAGAAGTTCTTCTGAATCCTGTGATAATGCTTCACTCATATTTGCATTAAATAAATGTGAAATCCTAAACAGATGCATCTTCACTCAGGTTATTTTGACCCTTTGCGCAGGTCAGAAGGTTCGAAATGTCCCCTGCCTATCGCTGCCGAGAGAGGAAAGTCCAGGGTGGAAAAGCTGATGGTCCCCATGACATTCTACTCATTTCGTAAACACACACACTGTTGTACTAGCGTTGTGTGCCGAACAGTGGTCAGAACCTTTCAGTGTGCAGGTGAACACAGCATACGGCTCTCACACCATCAGCAAAACTGACATCCTAAATTACAGGAAACAAACAAGCGCAGCTATCAGATACGATCAGTGTGAACCCGGAGGACTAAGCGACAAAGCCACCCTAAAGTGCCGCCTCATCCACGCATCTTTCACACCTCTGCAGGACAGTTTGTAGGTTTTTACGGTAAGCAAGGAAACTGCAATGTAGAGACAAACTGAAGAACTAAGAACACCATAATGAAGAACTTTGAAGATCATTCAATACCAGCTGTATAAGAGTAAAGAAAATGGCCACGAACAGTCTTCAGAGTGTGAGGTGCAAGGATTTCCAATACTAAAAAAGCTTACGTTTGGGAAGGAAAAGAAAAGCAGGCACCCTTTAGCCGCCGATAAAATCTTCCAAGGTTCTTTTGAGAGTATCAAAAAAACCCGGTTAAAGCCAGGTTAGCTGGGCGAGCTTTCTGACTATAAACAGAAGTGTCTAGACAAAATTTTAAAACGTTTACAGCGACAATTCTGATATAATAAAGATACAGAGATAAAACAGCTTTAAAAGTAATAAGTTGCATGATTGTGTGCGCGTTGTCGGGAGGAAGGAGGGATTTTGTTTGGGAAGTGTGGGATTTCTTTAGGGGAAGGTGGGATTTTCTTAGGGAAGTGGGGGATTAGGGGATTAGAAAAAGCTGTGGTGGGACAGGGTGGGGGTGCAGTACTGGAGGTCTGCCCGTAACGTTTGACTAGCACCGTTCGAGACCTTTGCTCACGAAAGGAATCAAACGGAAAACGGATCCAACAGCTGCACGAGAATTAACGAGAGAAGTCCATTTAACGTCGTGAGACGCTGACTCAGTACGCCAGGCCCCATCCCTTCTGCAGAGAAACACAAGAACGAAAGGTCCTAGCTCGTCGTCAGCAGCCGTTCATTCAAGGTTTCGTTCAAAGTTAGAGATTTATAAGAGACATTTTCAAAAGCAGGACATTAACGGCAGCCAAGTCTAATTCACGTCTTGATCTCCCAGCCATCAGACTGTAAAAGCGAGCTAACGCTAACAGTCTTCAGACTGAAGATGCAGTTTAGCTCAAATCGTGCCAGTATGGCACATGGACCAAAACTGGCCGAGAAAGCGGTGGTAACGGAAGGCTGATATTTGAACATGGTATTAAAAGCTAAGGAAGCAGAACAATGCTGCCTTTATGTTGCGTGTATCCGGTGCTGGTGAAAAAGTGCAGGCTAAATTACATGAATAGGTTTTTAAAAAATCCGCTGGCTTTTTTACCAACACCGCCTCATCACTCATGGCTTCACAGAAACCGACAACTCGTCGACTATTCTCGCTCTGATAAAAGAGGAAAAACGAAGAAGAAAAGCAACAGCACGGCTCCAACAGTTTACAGACAGCACTTTGAAGTCTTCCTGTTCGAGGTGGGGTGTGGTGATTAAGTACACATCTGGCAAGATGAAAGCATATTCCAGAGACGACCGCTCTAATAACAAGCGTTTAATAAAATATCCATGTTTCCAATTAGGAATAAAAGCACATCAGCACGAGACCTTATAAAGCAAGGCTTTCATAATCACACCAACCATATGCAGGACAGGATTGAGCAACAGTACTGGCACAATGTGTACCGAGAAAAAAAGCAAACATTCACACAGTGAAACACCCTGAACTGAACCCTGACAAAATCAAATTCCTGTAAACCTTCACTTTAAACAAATATTTGCCGAACCTACACACAGATCCGCACAAAATATGGTTAAGTTCATCAACAGTATGTCCAGCCAAACCTTTTTTATAAGATGGCACAGGCGCTTTATGTAGGACAATGCTCTGGCATGCCTAAGCCCTTTTTTGGGTTTAAAAAAAAAAAAAAAAAGCAGCTCTCCTGGGTCGGTAACATGTCCTAAAAGCCTCAGCTGCAGAGTGTAATCTGGCCTTCTCTCTGCATGTCACCTGCAATGGCCTGCTTTCCCAGCTGCACAAATTCAACAGATCCCTTGCTGGGAATTTAAGCACTCTAATATAGGTTGAAGGATAAAAAATGAGCCCAGAAACCATGCAAACATGCAAAAAGACTGAAACGGCCTGAGCTTAAATATGCAAATTTACGAGTCTGGATCTGTCTTTGGTGCCGGATTTGCCTTGTATTATGACAAAGGTAAATAAAGGAAGCGAGTAAGAATGAATGAATGATCGAATACGAATCTACATAATGCAGTCCGGAAAACTATAAAACCTGACTGCATGAGCAGTAACATCAGAAAGCAGAACTCCACTCGTACAACCAAGCCAAAAAAATACAATAAATTCATAAATCTAGTCCAACACCTTGGTGACACGAAGTCTGATTCTCTTGAAATGGTCATTTAACTTTCACTCTTGGGTCACTAACAAAATACTCAAGATTCAAATCTTTACTGTCATATGGTCCTTTAATCTTAAATCAGAGTATTTGGTATTACCCAATAAACAGAAAAACAGATGAAACAGGTAAATATAATATATTTATATATAACTGGCACTGACTTAAGCATCCATCTCTCCTTTATATATATATATATTTATATATATATACACACACACATATACATATACACACATATACATATATACACATATACATATATACACACACACACACACACACACACACACACACACACACACACACACACACAAAGACACATATACATACACACACACAAAAACAGGTTCTATATGCTGCAAAAATCAATAGATCGGAGATCAGATGGGGAAAATAATTTAAACGACATCTTTCCTTTCATGTATATAAATCTAAACGCACACACCTAGAGTCTGTCTGTCTGTCGGTCTGTCTGTCTGTCTGTCCATCAGATCCAGATCAGATACTGGCATTGTTTACATGAACTCAGATTCTTAATGATGCCCGCTGCTCAAACCCTAAAGCTGCTTTTGGTATTTATCAGTCAGTGCCAGTTCAGCCTAACATGTCTTTGGACTGTGAGAGGAAGCCAGAGTACCCAGAGTAAACCAACACAGACACGGGAAGGACATGCAGACTCCACATAGAAAGGACCCAGGCCACCCCAGCCTGGGATTGAACCCAGGACCTTCTTGCTATGAGGCCCCCCCACCGAGCTGTTACATGCTGGTACACACTTACGTTACGCTGTGATCGAGTAAAGCCTGAATTTCAGACCTCTTGAATAGGAAGCGTTAAAGAACAAGGCTATTTAGGAACTGCTGAGAGATTCATGACCGCTAAAAAAATAAGTCATAACAGTCACTGAAAAATGACCAAGTCTTTGTTCGGACTATCCATCACGCCGGCGTATGTAACCCATCGCACTGAACCGAAACCCTTGGGTTGAACCGCCGCCAAGCCAAACCTCTACATCCAGAGGAACCACTGCAATATATTTATCATCCATCATAAATCTGCAAACAACGCACCTCATTATTATTACAAAATCATCCAATTTATCTCATCATATCACTTGTTAAGCATCTCACTTCACAACCGGCCTGGACAGACTCTTTCCTAATGGGTTATTTTAATCAGGAAGCAATAGACAGGGGAGGGTGTGCGCTCGGTCCCAAAGTTTATCACGTAATCAGCCTTGCCTGATGAATTCGGTGGCCTCCAAGTGACCCAAGCGGGACGTGTCCATGGTTCAACAGCTGAAGGGAACGAACAGGGACATCGAGCTTCCGCTTCAGAACATTCTGACTCCCAAGGCTAATCGGGTGTTAAAACACGCGGTGGCGCCGAGGAAGCTGAAAAACTTATGCAAATACACGTTGTGCCCCGGGGCGGGGGGGGTTTGGGGGTGTTTTAATATCGCAGTTTAACATATTATGAAGCTAAAAAAAACCTTCTCTGGTAACTCCGACTGAGATTTGGTAGACTCACGATGCATTACTTGGACAGATTTACATACTCATTAAATCAGAAGATGCTCTTGTCCAGGGTAACAATACAATCTTTAAAAAATATTATAAGGTACAAATCAAGCACTTGTGGGTTAAGAGCTCAAACATTCACAATTTAGAATAGCTTGTACATGCAAGTTATTTAACCCAATGTGTCCCGTGGACAGACCCTCGTTATGATTCTCTCCCCAAATACATTTACAGGTGCCATTTCTTTATCATCCCAACCTGAACACAGCCAGTCTAGCTGTCTAAAAAGGCACAGTTTTCCACTAGATACAGTTCCAGTGCGGGTGCCCAGTATCAAACAGTCATGCTTTCAGAGAGCGGGACCGAAATCCACTCACGATACCAGGAGATGCAATAGTTTCACTTGTAATTACAGCATGACACATTAGTTTCATGAGAACCACATTGTAAATCCCTTGATCACGTAACTTGATACCTCAAAGGGTCTGTAACCAATCAAACAAACACACACTCGTCATCTGGCATGCACCGGTTTTCTAATACGGTCCTGTCGCCGCGTGCCCAAACCGCCACTGACTACGAACAACAAATTAAGCCAGAGCTCGTAAACAATGTGCATGTCCTGCCATTCGTAACGCTGTGTACTTCTATTCCCTGATTGATTTCCATTTTTTTGTTAGGGATCGACCACATCCTGTTATGTAGTAGCGCGGCTCTCATGCGCCGTCTGAACACGGGCCAGTTCTTAAAGGGAACACGGGTTCTCTGGGCCAAGCACCAGCTCTGGCACCGTCACTCACAAATTATTTCGATTACTGTTAGGTCCGTGTGTCCTCCTCACCCATTGTCAACTGGCTTTGGGTTTCTTAGCTTTTTGGGTTTGGCAAAGAGGAACTGGCCCTGGGCTGCTCTGATGGGGAATGTTTGAGCAGACCTAATATAAAAGATCCAAAATGTACAATATGTAATTGATTGCGATTTAGTTCTGGATCATTTCTCTTTAATCTAGGTTCAATTACACATCTAGATCACTCTCCGAAACGTCTCACAGGACTGATGTTGCCCAGGCGAGCGTTCAAATCAATATTAAGCCTGCCACGAATCATACAACTTCATTAAAATCCCACAAGAAAGGCTATTATGGATTTACTTAAAGCAAATGAACAGGAGGGGTGAGCCGACAAAAACAAATTTCACAAATGGCAACCCGAAGACATCTAAGGAAAACAAATGCTTTCGTTTTTTGGGTTTCAAAAATGAATGTTTAGTAAGACAGGCCATCAATGGCAACCCGCTTCCCACCCAGAGCAGGACAGACTGTGTAATCTGCAGTGTTCAAAACAATCATTACCCACTAACAGCAACGCTTAGAAATAATGGTGTGGTATAATTCAATTCCAAATCATTCAAATGCACATTCTTATCCCACTCTTAACAAATGTATCATTTTGAATTTCACTCTGACTCTTAACCAAAAAACTGATCTTAAGAATATCAAAAGCGATGTAATAAGTTATAAATTCCCAGATTTACATTTACAGCATTTAGCAGACACTCTTATCCAGAGCGACTTACAATTGATACATACCTACAGTACAAGAAATAGTAGGGTAAGGGCCTTGCTCAAAATCCTAAAAGTGGTAATTTGGAAGAGGTGGGGTTTGAACCCTCACCCTTCTTGTCCATAGTCCAGCGTCTTATCCACTACGCTACAACTAGCCCAGGCTTTTAAACCAACCAACCTCTGAATTCAAACACCAAAACCAGACCACCAGAGTCTCTCTAAATAACACTCAATGGTGCGATCTGCCAACCATGATCTATGTAACCCAGTCCAGTCAGTGGTGTTAATGCACCATAAAACCCAAAAGGAGCAGGCTAGTACTACAACAACTAGGGCATGATCATAGACAATGTTTTTCAGATTTCAGGCACACCGTCCCAGTAGTGACGTGTGCCGGAATTGCATTCCTCTCTATGACTATAAAGTTACGCTTTCACTTATTTCTCATATTTGCTATTTGTATTATCAGTGTTTTACACTGCTTTGCTTTATTCACGCTTTTTATCGTTAATTACTTACGAATATAGGCGTATAAAACAATAATTTAGGGGTTGGGAACGGATGCTACTTCTTAAGAGGACCTTTAATTTCAGCTTTGAACAGCCATCTGGAACCGGTTACGGTTGAATTCCGAGGGTCCGCTGTATTGAAAAATACTCAAGAAATATTCAATTAAATATCCCCTTATGAAACATAACCTCATTTTTGCGAGCAGTGTACTTTCTGCTACTGGAGAGCCGCTTCAAATCTGCAGAGGTAAGAGTGATTTCTCCTCCTTGGCACAGCGCACCTTGAATTCAGTTTCGGCCTCCAGGTGCTCATTTCCGTCCATTACTAACTACCTCCCAATCTGTGCTGGCCAAAAGCTTACTAAGAGAACAAAGTCATTCATCAGCGAGCCTTAGTGCACCATCTGGTTACTCTGCTGCTTTACAGAACAGGTCATCTACGGGAGAAAAGATGACGCAGCAAATATTTAAATAATCAGACAACACCACAAAAAACAGGGAGGAGCACTAAATCGGGCCAGAATTATTTCCTGTTCGTTGAGCAGCACCAGACATTATGACATTCATCCCATAAGTGCCTGTAGTCTAAAGACTAAACTGCAAGCAAACAAGCACAGCACCACCAGGAAAAAACGCCTGATGCACTTCATCAGCACACCCGAGCTCAGCAGCGTATTTAGGAAACATTTTCCTAGCTTCCCCCAACCAGATAGGAGTAACGGATAAAACAAGGGCTCATTACAGAGCAGCCTCCTGCCTGCTATAGCTCTTAAAACAAGTTCAAAGTCCCCTGGTTTTGTACCTGGTATAGAGGTGGGATAGTGTGGGTCTACAACAAACACGCTGGTCAAACACAAAGCACCAGCAAGATCGTACAAACATCAGGGTTAAACAGTGACGCAGCCCTTCGGCTCATTCTGGGAAAAAAAATTATTCAAGGGTGGAATGTCCACATCGAAACAATCACTTAAGCCTCTGTTTTGAAAAAGAGCTTCTGGAAATTGAGAAACCACGACACGCTAAGGAGGGCAATTACCGTATACCGTATACACCCGAGCAACAAAACAAAGCAACAACGCAGAGCTGATCATCTACAACAACAGGACAGACGCATCGCTGTAGGTTTTAATTTATCTCTGCCAATAACTGGTCACGTACTTGTTCTTAGATAAGGAGAACAAGAAATAAGTTAAATTTTTTTTTTTTTTTTTTTTTTAGAATTTGCATTTCTGCCCATTTTGAGTGGCACCTAATAAAAACCTATTTAGTACTGATCTCTCACATGAACAGTGATCAGATTTCTCATCCAGCATCTCTGGAGATGGTGAAATGATTCCACACGGCTGACATTTTCACAGCTAATCTGCCGCTGCTCAAACTGAGCACGTCTGAATTCTCAGGCGTAGAAGTGCAAAGGAAACAGGCAGTGTTTTTAATTACTTTCCCATTTAGATTACCATTAGAATGATTTCTAAAATATTCACAGACTTTCCCGCTCCAGCGCACGCCCCCCGACCCCGCCCCCATGCTGCTCGTGAGGGAAAGAGATACCCGAACTCACTCAGGGAAATGCGTCACACTTAAATGTTTGCTGATAGTAGCTTCTGTGAGACGACACGTATTTAGATAGCGGATCGTGTTAAATTAAGTCGGGACAGCGAGAGCAAAAGAAGCACTCCACTGCTCGGTGCTCACCACTGCTACTAAAAAAAAAACAGATTTTCATTGTTTGCTTCCCGCGTTTCGTATCATATCTGCTCGTCTTTGCCCTCTGGCCTCAAATGAGATCCTTTCGCTGTCAAATCTGACCCATTTTAAGTTCCAGTGCATCTCGACATTGACATTTGTAACGGAAGTTGCGCAAACTATATAAACTTGATACACCAGCAGGCGGGAAGGCGAGGGCTAGAAGATCTAGGCCACCCAAGCAGGTCGGCTCCCTTTTTAAATCTTGGTCCTCCCAGAGTTTCTTCCTTAAAATGTTTAGGGAGTTTTTCTTTGCCACTGTGACCCTAGGTTTGCTTAATTTTGCAATAGCCTCAGATGTTAGAAGATGGACAGAAGATGAAATTGTAAAGCTGCTTTGAAACAAATTTACATTGTAAAAAGCTCTATGAAAATAAATGGCTCGACAAACTTCGCCCAAGCTTTCCCCTGGACCCCGTCTCTCAATTTGATAATTCTTAACTTTTAGGAAAGTTAAGATTTGTTAGTACCCGAGCAAGTTCACTCCATTTTGCCTGCTGAATTTAAAAAATAATAATTAACCCTAAACCTCTGAAAAAGATCTACTTCCATGGCAGGGTCTTAAAGACCTTTATTTTGTAGTAAATACCTTACTAAAGGTCAGAGAACGTTACGAATGTCAAACTGGGCTTAACGTAATGACGGTAATTTAACGTGTGTAAATTACAGCGAGCTGAATCGCAGAAATGACGGTGAGGAATCACGGGTCAGCCTATTCGACTAAAACACTGTAGCACGAACCCCGTATGAATGCACTACCACAGCATTTTAACGAAATCCAAACAGATAGTTTTCCGCCTTGACGTCGCTGCCTCTGGACAGGTTACTCAGGTCGAAACGATCGTCTCACAAACACGACCACGCTGACATTACAGGGCGCAAGAGCCGCCTACTCACGTTGCCAAGATTAACGAAGCCGTGCCTTTGGGCAATGCGCTCGGCTTCCTCCTCTCCTCCGCTGATGTGGACGGCCCACGTGTTGGTGTAAACCTTCTGGCCCAGGGACGGCGAGATCCCACAGGTCAGGACGGTCAGCAGCGTGACAAGCAGCAAGGAGGCCAGGCGCAGCTCCATCAGAGAGGGTGGAGGTCAGTGAAACCTCAAGTCCTGAAGTCCCTCAGAGCGTGGACATGAAGCAGAGGCAGAAAAGCTCTCAAATCACCTGAGGAGAGAGAGAGAGGGGTCCAGAGTGAGGCTATGATCCACACACACACACACACACACAGACAGACAGACAGACACACACACACACACACACACACACACACAGACACAGACAGACACAGCTTACAGGCAACACCAGCAAAGTTATAATAAACCAAATGAGGTACATCCATCTCCCCTGTTAATCTTGTTTCTGTTTAGACCATGTCTTATGTTCTTGGGTTACACAAAAGTAAACACGCAAGCCGGACAGCGCACAGCCCAGTGTTCATGTCTCGAAATATTCTTTCCATGTAAGTAGTACAGCACTATGTGGTTTAGAGCACAGACTACCTATTTATAAATCTCTCTCTCTCTCTCTCTCTCACAGACACACATACACAGCTAAAAAATAAGTATAACTTAACAACAAATAACAGTGTAGGTGCAGCACAATTAACAAAACAGTCATGTGCGCAAATAAGACCCTTACAAACTCTTGTACAAGATTGGTTTACCTGCTTTAGGCATTGTAATTAGGCTTAAATAATATATTAATATGCAGCCAATTATTTCACCAATGCTCATCAGGTAAGAGGTTTGTTTTGACGTGTATGAGAGAAGCGTATGAATACTCGCCAGTGGGGAAAAAAACAGCGTAATTCGCATCATGCGACAGTTAAATAGTTTAATAACTGAAAATTCCCGCTAATCGCAAATGAAACTATTATCTGAAGCGGGCAGTGCCATTTATAGTCAGCATTGCTTTTTTTTGGATTAGCTATCCTCAGCGGACAAGATAAGCACATAGAGGGCCCTGCAGCCAGTGACGCAAAATGGTCTGATAAAGAGTGACGAGCCACCGTACTGAGGTTTATTAAAAACAATCCGTTTAACACACTAGTACAAACAAAAAAAATAATAATAACCACCACAAGAAGCAGGCTTGTTATTAAACTTTTATAACGTATAAACATTTAGATATTTGTTATACACAAGCATGTTTTTATTTGCCTGGAATATATTTATAAATACTGAGAAACAAGTATGGGAAACTCAAATTACATTTTAACAAGGACGAAAGGAGAACATACCAGACATTTTTGGGGCTTGGAATGAAAATTGCTGCAACATAAAAAAAACAGATGGGCTCACAGTCAATTTTGGGTTATTTTGTAACCAATTCCCAAAGATTTTTTTTGGCCGAAATGAGCAGATCAGAGCTGGCTCTACCTAAAACTGGACGCGTTTTAAGAACTGTGGTCTCTCAGGACCTAATAAACACAAGCCAAGAGTTATTAAGCTCCACACTTGAACATGAACCCAAATTGCAGCAGGTGTTTATGGGGGTTGATTAAATTGGTTTCTGTGGCTCTTCAGCACAATCATTTGTGGGATATTAGCCTATGGTAGGAAACTTTAATGAGCAGGAGAGAAGAATAAATCTCTCGTTGCAAACATTCTGGAAAACATTAGTTGGGTAAGACTCGGTATCACACATACCTTGATTGCTTGAGGCAGAGTGAGTGTGTGAGTGTGTGTGTGCGCGTGTGTGTGCATGCCTCAACAAGCGAGACGACGAAAGACAAGAACTCGTTAAAAAAAACCTCATTATAAAAGCAAACCTTTCCACTTAGGAAATCTTTCTACAAATGTAGTGTTGACAGCATCAGCACAGCTACACAATTAAACATGTGGGAGTGACTCTAAATACTTTACTTCAAAGTTCACACTCTTTATCACTCCACTCTTACACATTTCAGAAATTGAGCCACCCAATCTCATAAGCAGCCCGTGATGAAACAAGTCATCGTTTCCTAACGCGGATCTTCAAAGGGAAGGCTAGAACTTGATACGTACTGATTCTAAAAAAAACCATCTCTTAAAACACAAAACTGTGTCGAACATTACAATAGCGCTTCATCCAAAAGCACAAAGCACACAAATCAATTACAAAATGCCAAATGACCAAAGCAATTGTTTTCGTTTTGTTCCGTTCATCTCATCTGCAATAATTAAATTTAAAAAAAATATTTTTACTAACTATGTAAAACCCTTATGGTTAAAGCAGCTAACGTTAAATATAATTAAAATGAAGAGACTATTTGAAACCAAATACTGAATATATAACGAGGATATGATAATTACATCATGCAATATTGTATACAGGGTGAGTCAAAAGTCTCAGGACACCCTTTATTTCAGAAACAAAAGACAATGGCATATCTGAATAACCCAGTGAGTAAGGAGGCCTATATTTTCCCAAACATTGCCCCAATCTTGAAAGTCCCCACATTGGATCAAGGGCAAGTTTTTTCCAATAGGAAGGTGGTCATGTAGGAAGATCAAAATGTGATCAGATTTGCTAAATCTATTTTGGTTCTAAAGTTATCACAGAGAATTCGAAGCTTTTGTTATTCATTACAGGTAAATGAGGATGGATTTGATCATTCTAATGTCCAGGGAACGCAGCTGCCGTATCCTAGCAACAGACTTCAACAGCCGACACCCTGAAATATCCCCAGTTTTACACAGCACTGTTACATCCCTCATAGCCAAATTCAGAGAGACCGGGACTGTGGACGACTGTGATCGTGTGATGAACCAGGCGTTTGGTTTTTCCCAGCCACGATGAAACAGGGGGCGTGTCCTGAACATAAATGGGGATCGCTAAATTAAAGGTGGGCGATATGACGATTTAAAAGGTGTCCATGACAGACAGAAAACAGTCATACAAAACATATTTACTTAAATAAAATGTTACCTTCAATGGCAATTCAATTTAAATGTAATATCGCTACGGAGCGGATATCAAAATCATTACAGAAAACCACAACAACAGGAAACCTAACGACGGCAAACCCAGAAACAGCTGGATTAAAACTCTACTACTTAAAGACATTTTTCAGGCACTATAACTGCTCTTATGTACATAACATGCTGAGAGATAATCTAACGCACAATTAAAGTACACTGTATTTCACCACTAGTCGTTATAAAAGCGCTATCCATATCATATTTGTGAGGGACTCAAAACAGGCTCTTCTCCCAAAAAAACTGACTTAAAACTAGAGACGGAGATTTATAAAACTGATATGACCTCTTTTGCCAGAGCCCCTCATAAATCTGTTTATTTCATTATTATTACCTTAGATGTTAATTAATTCAGAAAACATTACATTTTGTTAGAGTACTTATTGCAGTTTGTTTAAAAAGGATAAATGTCTTTATTGTAGCTACGTTTTAAACAGTAACAAGTTGGGTTGCTGCATTCAGTCGCAAAACAAGTTCCAAAAAATGTGATCAGGGCTTAAAATAGAGCATTAAAAGACAAAACTGTGTGTTTGTACAGTACTGATAAATACACAACAGATGAGTGATTTGGAAGGCTGATATCCTGCCCTTTGTCTGTTTAGTCTGATTGATAAAGACAGATAAATGTTTAGTTCTGACAGTGCACAAAGGAGCAGTGTGGTTTTCAGATCAGGTGGTTTGCATCATCTGGTTCTAGGATCAGGGAACAATGTGAGGAAAAAACCTCAGAGAACAGAAACGTCCTTGTTAGTTTTGACCACACCAAAAAGACTAAAAATCACTATTTTGCATTGTTAAAAGTAAGGCCACTAAGAACTACTAGTAATCTACTCATGATGGAAAATTTCATTAACTTTGCAATCACTTGAAAACAAAAAACTGTTGTCATGTTAGAGGCCTGCTCAGTTGAGCATCTTAGTTTAAAAATGTTTAGATTATCATGGCATGTGCTTACAATCATCCATGAGAGACCGTATTTGCATAATTGTTGAATGAATTTTTGTGAGCAGTATAGCTTACGTGTTAAAGTTAGAACTGGTTCAATACATGAAACAGACGAACAGAGATCAAGGAAGACACGGCTCTATGTACTGGCTCTACCTGTCTCACTAGGAAGCAGGCACTCAAGACAAGACGTTCATTATGACAGCGTAAACATTACAGATCATTAACTCGTAACTGCAGTGATCATCATCAGAAAAATGAAAATTGCCCAAATGGGATCCCTCCTTTCTAGGGAAAAAAACATTTATAGCACAAAAGAAATGACCAATTGAGCACAAGAGTCAAGTTCTGGTTACCGTTTTCGTTTCCTGGTGACGGCCATGTACAAGGCCATTACTGGTTAAAGTTGCATTTATTTGAATTTTAAAAACGGTAGAAATGGATCGTTATTTGTTTCTCCTTGTACCGAAGCTCTACTTCGGGTTTTCTATTTAAATCAGAAACTTTGAAAAAAATAAATAAATAGGGCTTCATGTAAACAGGCTGCTCCTCTAGGATCAATGATGGATTCATGATGGCCATGGCATTAAAGCCAGATGCTTCCATTTTCACTCGAAATTGGCAATAAGGCGGAAGAGATCGGGACAGTTCTGAAGCGCATTATTTAAACAATCTGCTAATATCTACCAAATGCCCGGCCAACTGCTACATTAAGGGAGGGGTTCGAGCAGTTCATTTGCTGATTGTAACTGACTGCATGATATGAATGCAGCTGGTGTACAATCGCCCTCCATAAGAGCATCTCGAACAGCAGAACCTAACCGATACCTTGCATAACTTGTACGATTTTAGCTCATTATTGTTACCAGTCGCATGATTTTTTGACTAACACCTGCATATAAATCACTAAACGACAATGGAGCCGTTCAGATCAACTATTATCATGTTACGGCAGTTATAACCAATGCCACCTGTTAATCAACTAAACTACACCGGGGCCATTTTGACACACAGCAAGCTGAAGATCTCTAAATTCTCCTGCAGCATCTGTGTTCTGGTAAAACAGACAACGTAACAAACTCATACATACTAGGGGAACATTTTTAATCACTGGTCTCCCCATAATTTCATATTAATCAACGACCGTGCACATGGATCATTTTCGTAATGTGCCAAGTGAGAAAATGATCTGCACACATCGTGGCACCTCAAACCCAGCACACTACTTCATAGTAACGGTACTCCCTAAAAACAGTGGTCTCTTTTAGAAGGGTGCCACAGATTTGGACACACTAGACTGGTAAGAAGAATCTGACAAGAGCTTAAAGTGTTGACTTTGCCTCTAAATACCTCAGATCTCAATCCGATCAAGCATCTGAGGAATGTACTGGGAAACAAGTCACATCCATGAAGCACGACTTGCTGCCAACACCTCAGTGCCTGATACCGGGGGACATTCGTATCCTGACCAATCAGAGACTCGGTGGCAGGAGGGGCATCTGTATGGTATTTAAGATTATGGCTGATCACTAATTATTATAGCGCGCTTTAAATACGGACAACGCTGTAACACAATCCCGTAAAGTCTTAACGAGACCGCCGCAAACGATCTTGAAAGCAAAACAAAGCCGTCTAACTCGCGTCCAGCCATACACTAAAAAGGTTTTTAGATACAGAAAGGTTCACTCGGATTGACTGCGTGCACCTGCTTGCTTTTCGTACGAGAACCGAACAGGTTAATAATGCTAACCGTTCGTCACAGTTCAAGTCGTTTTTATATTGAGACCTCACAACGTAAGCCATTTTTCACAGAGAAGAAATAAGCGAGGAACATCAGCGAAGAGGTTGCTCAGCTTACACGGTTCCCAGTCTGGAAAGTACAGCCAAATCAATTGCACCATTTAAAAACAACCAGAAAGCTGCCTGTCGACATGGCGGCCAACAAAAAGATGGATGCTAAGTTCTTGCGCTGTAGTTCAAAAACAAACCGGCGTGCTTGTGTAACTCGGTGAAACCCGTACACAGACTTTTGGCGCTAAAGCTCGTTTAAACACCTAAAACTTTTAGACAGGAGCCTCGCAGTTAAGGCACCTGGCCTAGGAGGAGGCTAAAAAAACAGTTGCAAACCCTTAAAACAGGCAGACAACATTTATAAGGTTGATGCTCTAGGAACTACGACAATGTGGATAAAAACACCCTGCCTATTAGGGAGCTTTGTAAATATTATGCTCTATTATATCCAGTCTTGCAGATCAGACGCTTTTACATCAGTCTTTAAGGTTGAAATGTAAGCGAACATGCTTAGCCTGAGAATGGAAAGGCGTTAAGTCCTCAATTCAAACGCGTCGTGTTACAAAGCAGCTAAACATGTTGTATCTAACAAACAAAGACGGAGTTACCGGTTTCCTCACAATGTATAGTTGGTGTGTCTTTACAGCGCATGTGCTAGATTTCCCCATTGTGATGAAAAATGCAGACAGGCAACATTGCTGTACAAAAAGAATGGATTCAAAGCTGCTACTGCTTTAATTTCATCGAAGAAAACTGTAATTTGTTCATCCGTAATTTACTAACTACGGGTTCTTTAAAGTCGCTATCGGCATCAGTGGTCATCTTTGGCGACACACACAAGGTTTCATCCAAACAAGTTCATCTCAAGACTAGTCACGCACACAAACACACAAGTCTGAGTACTCAATGAACCTAACACGCATGTCTTTGGACTGTGGGAAGAAACCGGAGTATTCAGAGTAAACCCAGGTAGACTTGGGGAAGACATGCGGACTCCACACAGAAAGGACCCAGGCTGCTCCACCCTGGGATTGAACCCAGGACCATCTTGCTATGAGGCATCGGTGCTACCCACCAAGCCCCCGTATTGCTCCATGCCGTTTTGTGAAACTACAGAACAAATTTGTTAAAGATGATGTAAAATGACTCAGTTCCACACCACGGTTTGTTACCCTCTCAGATTAACCCAAGCTTGGCACCCGAAAAGCAAATGGGACAAATCGTACATTTCACAAACACTGTGGATCACTTGGTGACTTCTTTTATCCTTCCTCCATACATCGGGATATATCTGCTGAGGGCAAAAAGTACTTCCACACCCCAATTTGAGAAAAACACAACATAGCTAAAGGCATGAGGAAAAGTCCTGTGTGCCATGTTTCCCACAAGGAACGCTAGGGAAATAAAAACGATTTGATGCGCCAGCGATAACAGTCGGTATTGTGTGCTGAATATCGTAGTAATATCGTATAACAAACAGCTTTAAAAAACTTTTTCAATTTCAATTTTTTTTTTAAAAAAAAGGTCCAGCTATTTGATTCGAATTGGTTATCACTCTCTCTGAATTCAGACCCTCTGAGGCTCGATTCATTTATTAACAGCGCTACTGATATTTAATCACCTGGCTGTTTGCGCAGGGACGTTACTCGGACGAGTTTCCTCCACATGCAAGTGACAGTGGGATCGCTTTGACCTCAGTCCAAATCTGGCAGAGGCCAAACCACTTGGAGTAGGGATTCAGCGAGAGAGGTTTGTCTTAGATCGTTGTGTGCAGAACAGAAAAAGATATAAAACTGCCACCAAATTACATTGGCAAATCAGAACAATACACGCCTGAAGCTGCCGCTAATAACCCTGCTCCTGTGTAATACTGACTGACAGCATTAAAACCAAGGACAATGCATCGATCGGAGTAATTCTGACAAGACGCACATGACGGAGTTATTGTGAACGCTTCACAAGAGCACAATTCACCCCGTGTTTCGCTCGACAAACCCTGTCTAAAGGAAGTCTCATTTGGAGTGTACCACAGCAGCTCTTACTCTGCCAGGCAACAGCTCTAAAAAACATTTACTCTGTTCACTTTTTTTTCAATTTCCACTTCTTCCGATTCTAACATCGTCCTACCCTACTCAAATGTGGCAGATCTCAAAGCTTACCGTGAACGCTTGCAACCTAAACAGCAGGTCTGCCCCGTAATTATTATAATAACAACGACAGTCAGGCGCACAAGGAAAATACTCACTGGCAGACGAAAACAGGGCTGAGACGGACTCCGGACAGACGTGTGGCCAGACACAGACGGACTTTTAAAGCAAGTGCTGACACTGAACTCAAAGTACACCCACTAGTGATGTGACATCACCAGAGTCAGAGTCACTAAAACACGCCCGTCTGTGGACTGGACAGGCTTCACAAAGCATAGACGACAGGTACAAAACCACAAACTGCTCCTAGTCACATGCCCAGCTATAAAGCTGAGGTTTATATTTCAGGGGAAGGAAAAACAATAGGAACTCCTCTTTCCAGTCATCCTCTTACACCCTGTGAGTCACGATCTAGTCGGAAGCACAGACACGCAAGATCCAAATCCTGAGCTTAGGGAGCTTGGGTCAAGTCAGATGCCAAGAGCTCAAATCAGATTCACTTAAACTCATCTCGAAGCGGGCAAACAATCTGTTTCGGGACATGCAAACAAAACACAGCATGAGCAAAAAGGAGCGAAAAAAAGTACACCCGAATCTGGACAGAGCCCAACTGCAGTAAGAAAGTCCTAAACAGGTTTATTATTCCATCAAAAACAAGCGGTGAATGAACACGACTGACGAAAAAAAATCCAAAAACGATCCCCGTTCTAAACTAATCGTAACTTTCAGACCTCAAACCCAGGGAACTTTACACAAAACACACAGGTTATGCCAAGCATTCACCCTGAGCTATTCCTGGATAAACCTCAGCATGATTAAGGCGACTTACGAGTACGCCAGTCCAGCTCCTAACTTCTTATTTAGCAGTACGTTTTGATTCAGGATCATTTTGTCACATGGTCACTTGACTGTACACTGAAAGCCAGTTAAGGTTTTTACTTAGGAGTTCAACAGGGGCAGCTTGGCAGTGCCAGGACCTGAGTCCAGTCCAGTATGGATGCATAACATTAACATCAGGGGATTAGTAATACCCAATATGATCCTTGGCCCAGCATCAAGGGTTGGCGTGTCAATGATATGACACTTCAAATTCAGATCAATTTATCAATTCAACATGTTCCAGGATCAAGATACCAAAAGGTTATATTTATACTAAACAGGGAACAAATATAGTGTGTATGTAGTGAAAACAAAAAACGGTACATAGTTTGTCTAGATGGACACAAAATCCTTTGTAATAAAGTAGATTATTATTATTATTAATTTTATAACGAACTGAGACGTTTGAGAGCACAACATGCACGCCTTTATAGTCAGAGCAGATATGGTGATCAATTATAAAGCGGAACTAGAGGTTAAAAGCCTCAGTGACCCAGAACTGAACCGAAAACCTAACGCCGAACAAAACCAGGTGCATTTGCGTTATCATGAAAGTGTTTGTCGATTATACCGATATATAACGATTTGGTGATGTAGTGTAAACGGCTTAAAGTTGCACTAAAGGAAAGCAAACCTTACCTCGAAGCACATCTACTACACATCAAATCCTGAAGCCCCGGAGAACAAGCAAAGCATTTCTGACCGAGTAGTTCCTCCGCTAATTCTGCAGCTCGGGTCGCGTCTCGTGTCAAAGTTCCTGAAACTATTCAACGGGTTTTTTTCTTTCGAAATAAAACAACCCCGTCCTTATCAGAAAGTCCTAGACCGACCCTATCTGAGAAGCCTCCATAACACAAGCGTAGCGTGGCGATAAAAGGAGAACGAATTACCAGCTGTGACTCGTTTCCTCTCAAAACAGTCCTAAAGTTTCTCGTTTTTTTTTTTAATCACTCGGCTCCTGCACGAAGATATTAAACATTTTTAGGCTGCTAGCTCGGCAGCTGCGATACGAACTCCCTTCCACACGCCACCTCTCGCTCTCACGAGCACGAGCACACACATATACACACACAGTCGCACGCACGCGCGCGCGCGCCGTTATCTACTGTACACACAACCACTCACACAGCTACACACATCTATAACCGCATATACACTACAACACACAACTAC
>JAUZST010002868.1:0-17634 GCA_034779995.1 Parotocinclus haroldoi
CTGTTCTCTTGTGCACGAGTATGGGTATCGAGCTTCATCACCATTTGTACTAAATACAAAATCTTATTTAGAAAAATATATATTCAAATAAATATATTTTTAAAAAGGGAGAAGGAGAGAGCGGCAAAACATTTGGAAATATCCCTGTGGAGGCAAAGCTGAGAGGTAGAGTTTTATCGCTTGTTCGATTTTAAGAGTAAATGTTTAATATACAGTAAATAACAATTATAATCATCTTATAAAACGTTTAAACGCGTTGCCACCCCATTTATGATCATCTGCTTCCCTCGTGTGGACATTTATGGGTATAGACTTCTCTTAATTTTGGACTGAGAACTGTCTCTACTTTAAGACTTTCAGCTAGAACTTTTAGATAGAGCGTGCAGTACAAATACACTGTAAGCGATTGCTGTAGTTTTTACAGCACATTTTGGGAGCTGCTGCCAGTCACATTATAGTCTATTGTAGAATTTTACAGCGAGTTCATCAACGCGCAATGGAAGAGAAAACTTACCGATCGATTTCTAAATTACGCGCCTCTACGGACCTGGTGTGGAGTGAAACAAGTACGAATTATTCTTACAAATTATTTATTCTGTGTAAATAAATCAGCGCGTGTATTTTTTTTTTTATATTTTATCTCAGGCTTCCTAGTCTCTGAGCTTGTATATTGTATATTGTGTCCTGGTGTTTTCTGGGCTGGTTAACAGAGATCTTGAAGACAATGGCATTGTCCTAAATGATAACAAAATATATATATATATATATATTGGACAATATATGTTGGACAAACTAATCAGACGGGCAGGTTCTGTGTTTGATATGAAGCTGTACACTCTGGTGACGGTGGCAGAGAAGAGGACTATGGACAAACTCACCCTCTGCACACCATCATCATCAACCAGAAGAGCCAGTTCAGTGACAGACTGCTCCTTCCCCAGTGCAGGACCAACAGACTAATGAACTCCTTTGTCTTTCATGCCATCAGACTGTACAAGTCCTCTCAGGGGGGAGGAGGGGTAACAGGGGGACAGAGGATGGGAAGGAACAGTAGCCCATTCTTCATTTTTAAACGAGCATAGGTACAATTAACAATTCTGTTTTTTGAAAAGCTCATTTAGCTTTTAGCAAAAGCTAATTGTTTTTAAAAGCTCTATCAAATTTATCCTTATCCTTCTTCTCCTTGTAGTCATATAGATAGAGGCACATTTTGCTCCACGCCTCTAGAGACATGCATCAAACCAACTAGAGCATCATAGCAAAACAGTGCTGAGGAACTCAGTGGCAGTGTTATATATGGGATCAAATACTTTCATGTATGCCTCCCTGCCTTGGTCATGACCTCTTCGAAGGCAGTGTAGCATTTGATCTTCAGTTGTACATTGACTACTTGGTAAAACAAGAGGAATATTTGACTTTAGTAGAGCTAAACCATTGTGTCAATCAGTTTGCTTTCTCAGGAACCGATGCTGCCAGTAAACCATCCGAGATTAACTCAGGGAGTGAGAAGCTGAGTGGGTCACGCCAGTCAGAACCGGTGTCTCTTAAGAGTGCTGCCTGTTATCAGTGGTGACAGGATTAAGAACCCAACAGGCGCAGAGCAGTGTGGCAACATGTTTTGCTAGTAAACCTCCCAGTTTTTTGCTCCCAGTAACCCTAATCCCTAGACAGTGTGTTAAAGAGGTTTCTGTTTTTTTCTGACCGTAGCGTTTTCGGGTCACTTCACTGCCCATACCGTTTCCCTGTATTTTTGTATGTTTATGGTGAGCTGGTGAATAACCGCTGTGCAGTGTTCTTTGAGTATGTGCATGTTAGTGTTCATCTAGGTAAGTGTGTTCTCACTGATTGTCTGTGTTGTTTCTTCATTAGGTGATGAAGTCTTGATAAAGCGAGTTAATTTGTTATTATTAATTACTAATTTGCCTGTTTATACATACCAGTAGGCAATTTTCCTGAGTGTATGGATTGTTCTACTGTCCTAATGTGATGTACTGCTTGAATGAGTTTAAAATAGCATTTTGTAAGTGATTTGTTAAAAGTGTTCTCCATTTGTATTATTGTATCTGCTATTGCATTCTCACTAAAAGTAGCTATTGAATGGTCTGCTAAAATAGAATAGAATAGAATAGAATGCCTTTATTGTCACTATACACATGTACAATGAGATTAAAGCCACTTTGTTCACAGTGCAAAACGTACATGAAACATAACACTATATATAAAACTATATATAAAAAAGGTGCAAAATGTTGCAGAAGATTTGTCCTATATACAATTACAAAAAATATACGTTAGGTACAGTTATTGTACATTGTTATGTACACATATTGCACAATATCTAGATATTACCCTAGACATTTGAGGAGTAGTGTTGCTTCACAGTATACAGATATTGCACAGTAATGTCGATTAGCAGTATTATTATTAGCTATGAAATCAGTGCATTAAAATGGTAAATCTATTCTGGAATTCTATTTCAAAAATATTGTGCACTGGGTTCAGAATAAATAATGTACGGTGAGGGTACTTTTACCAGGTGTGTCACCGTAGCTTGCTGAAGCTTGTGTCCCTCTTCTTTGTGGAGATTCTGGTTAGGCCTTGAGACAGCTGTGAGTACATGGCTTTGATCCAGGCTTTGACTCTTACCAAAATTACCAAATTTCAATGAAGGAATAAAAAAAAAAACAAGGCTTGGTAAGTCCGGGATTTGAACCCAAAACCTTTCATTTCATAAGCAAACATACTAACCACTACCACTACAGATATAGCTATTAGTAACAAAGCTTTGATCCAGGCTTTGGCTCTTACCAAAATTACCTATTTTCAATTAAGTAAACTTACAAAAAAACAAAGGCTTGGTAAGTCTGGGGTTTGAACCCAAAACTATTCACTTGATAACTTAACTTGCTAACCACTACCCTACACAGACATATGCAGTTAACAAAGCTTTGATCCAGGCTTTGGGTCTTACCAAAATTACCAAATTAAGTTAACAGGTTTGTTAAGACCAGGGATTGAACCCCAAACCTTTCACTTGATGAGCAAATGTACTAACCACTGCCCTACAGAAACAGCTACGAGTAACAAAGCTTTGATCCAGGCTTTGTCTTGTACGAAAATTACCAAATTTTAATTAAGATTTTTTTTTTCTAAATTAAGGTTTTGTAAGTCTGGGGATTTAAACCTAAAACGTTTCACATACTAACCACTACCATACAGAGAGAGCTGTGCTCAACAAAGCTTTTATCCATGCTTTGTTCATTACCAAAATTACCAAATTTCAATTAAGTAAACTTAAAAAAACGAGGTTTGAACCCAAAAACTTGATGAGCAAACTAATGCTAACTAATACCCTACAGGGACAGCTGTGAGTAATGTAACTTTGATCCAGGCTTTGTCACGTATCAAAATTACCAAATTTCACTTAAGTAAACATAAGAAAAACAAGGCTTGGTAAGTCCAGGGTTTGAACCCAAAACCTTTCACTTGATAACCACAACCCTACACAGAAAGCTGTAAGTAACAAACTAACACATCTTTGGACTGAAAGAGGAAATGGGAATACCCAGAGTAAACCCACTCAGACACAGGAAGGACCTAGGCCGCTCCATTCTGGGATTGAACTCGGGACCTTCTAACTGTGAAGAACCCACCAAGCCAGCGTGCTGCATCCTCCTTTATTTGTTAATTAGTTTAAAAATTAGTTTGAAAAAGGATCAGAGTATGTAACATTAAATGCAACACATACAATACAAGTGGGAACCACCAGGGACCACCACTTCCACAAAAAAAAAAATAATAATAATAATTTAAGAACGTCAGTCATTTGTGCAGCTTGATATGAGCTGATAGCAGCTTTGCTTTCAGGAGGGCGGGTTGTACTTAGGCCACGCCCCTCCATGGACGTATCACTCACGCCATGCCTGACGTACAGCGTGTACACGCTCCTACTGTCAGTGATCGGAGCAACCAAACAACATTGAGCTAAAGTTTAATCACGCACGCCGTCGACATTTCGTAAAGATATCTAACAAGATAATAACACAAAAGGCAGAAAAAACAGCGGGAATGTGTTAAAACCTCAAGCCGAGGAAGTTCCGAAGTCTGAATGCGTGACGCGAGTTAGCTTAGCCAGCTAGCAGGCTACCATTTAAAAGGATAAATCCAAAGGACTTGGAGTATGATTAAAGCAATGTGATGATTAACGGGAACCCGGATCATTCCACTGAGTATCCTCTGGTCATGAGATCGTTACTTGTTGAAGCTCGCTTTTTGGAGGTATTCTGTATTAACAGAAGAAGAAAGTTGATACACACTAATCCTTCAGCCAAAAAAAACACGAGGAACAGCAGGTAGGAGTACCCAAGTCGAAGCATTGTACATGTTACTGCATATTCAAACTGAAATGTAACTTTGGGCTTTGTCATCGTTTAAAACACATTGTTCTGTCTGTTTAAAGTGTAGTTAAATGGGTGGTTTAAAGCTAGAGCTGTTATTAATGATGGTATTGCTGATTATGCGGCGTTAGCTGAGCGGCTAGTTGCTAGTTAATTTAAGACATTTTCCATAGACCTGTTTACGCTCTGCTGCATCCCACCACCGACTCTCAGCTCGCTCTGGTAGCTAGCAATGATTTCAAGTCATGGCGTTTCTTTTGTTATCTCATAGTTACGGTTGCGCTTAAGTCTGAGCTTCCAACTGTGTTTTGTAAGTGCGTGTAAAGTTTTTCGTTTCATTTTTTGGCCACAAAATTGTTCGTGTTTATGGGGAAATGTCAGGACAATTGTCCGAAACTCCACATACGATGTCAGGTCAAACTCCATGCCTTGACCTTTCTGTATATATTTCATTCCAAAAACTAAAAGAACTGAACGTTTTCGTATTGTTTTCTGAGATTAAGACCAGGGGTAGCGGTATGTGTAGTATTAATCAGTGGAAAGTTCTGATAACGATAGTGAGACAAACGTGTGAAAAGTGTTAGACCACGTTTCGACAAATTACATGTTTTTTTTTTTCTAAATGTAGTTTGACCAGGGCTGTTCAAACTTTTGTGCAAGTCTATATATACTTAAATCAACATATCATTCCTACAAATTTTTTTTAGTGAGAGTAGGGGTGGGCGATATGGCCCTTAAATAATATCGCAATATTTTAGGGTACTTTTGCGATAACGATATATTTCAACAACATACAATTGCAACAAAATATATTTTGTACTTAAATACAAACTATATACATATACATACAAATATATATGTTAAAATTAAATATTTGACCTCGTGGCATTTTTGACCTCCCTCGTACTCAGCTGTGAGTTTCTGCTTGAGGTGTTGAAACACATTAGATTTGTTGTTACAGACCTTTTGGATAGCTTATGTATTGTATCACTGTAGTTTGTTGTACATCTGACATTTTGTACCAAAAGCACCTCCACACAGCCCCATTTTGGGACAAAATACACCACCACACAATCCACTTTCTGCCATATCTGTTGCTCTGCATATGAGTCACGTAATGGAAGTTCTCCATACTCCGTGTAAATCCATGACGGAAAGACGTAGGAATATGACAATATGGATGTTTTACATCGGCTTAAAAATTATACCGGTATGATCATGAACGATACGATATGGAACACGCCTACTTGACAGCAAAAACTGTCAGTCAAGAGGCAGAGGTGGAACTGTCGTGTGGAAGTGAAATGGGAAAAATCTGGCATAGACAGCAGGAATTCATTATTAAAAAATTCATTGCATTTTTTGTAATGCAAGCTGTCTAATGCTGTGCCGATGTCATGGGATGTGATGATGATTTCCGTTTGTTTAAAAACTCGGTTTTTATATCTATTGTCGTCCTTGCACCATAATGTCATATTTTCTATACTTACTATATGTTTACTATAAAAATGCTTTGTTTTTAATCAGTACTGCAGTTTTGCCGTTGCATTAATTGCAAAAGACCAGCTGTTTGCACTAACCCCCCCCCTCATAATAGCAATTGAAAAAATCTACATGTATTGCCTTTTAGTTAACTATACCTGAAAAAGAGTTGAGACACAAAGCCATACTCTATGTTCATAACTGTTTTTTTTTCAAAGAGTATTGGCCAATCTGATGCAGTGAATATAAAATTTACAAGCTGCTAGAGATCATGTATTTCAGTGCTTTTAAGTTGATTAGCTGGGTTAAAAATTAAGGTAAATGAATGTATAATTGCTAAAATAACTATTTCTTTCTTTTAGTGTGGATGTGCTGATTGCATCCATACACAATTCCTTAACTGAAGAAGTCGACTCTGAACTGTGCTGATTTTTGGTGCTGTTATTAGTCAAATATAGCACAGTCACATGATATAATACAATCTTTACATACATTGTGTACCCTTATGGCTGTCTTGTAGGTTTAAAGCATACATTTCCATTTTCTGTGACTTTTATTTTAATAATGCATGTCATTGAAACAGTCTTAGGATCTTAGCTTAAATGTCTTATTTATTTGTGTAGTGATTGTTTGTGGCTAATATGACTAATTACTGACTGTGCGGCATTTGCAGTTTCATCTGCCAAACCCAAACACGGGACATGGATAAGCGTATTCAATATCCTCAACGGCTCAGCAGCTGAATTTTCCCATTCAGCTAACACAATAGGCTAAAGGTTAATATGCTCTTGTGTTGTTAGTGTGAGCATGACTTTACTTTATTGCATTATGTCCCATCTTTAGCAAGGTAGCTAAAGCATTGCGAGGGAATTGTATAGAAATGGTATATGGAGTTAGGGTTAAGCATGTGGCTATATGTGTGGCCATAAAGCTCTACAGTATATTTCAGTCATGTGTTGATGTAAGGATATGCTTTGAAGAGGCCGGGCTATATTTTATGCAGAAATCTATGCCACAATAGCAGTTCAGCTAAGCCTGTTAGGCGACTTCAGTGGATCTGATATATATATATTAGTATGCCACCCTGCCAGTTATTTAAGCCTCAAATCAGCTACTGAGAAGTCTGGACAGTTTCTTTTACTGTATTTCTTGCACTGTACACAGTTGTGTGTTATTTCCTTATACAGTAAGCTAAAACTCATGGTTAAGTACACTGTACTGGATAATGTTGTACCATGTATTTCAGTAGACAAACAGTGGCAGTAATTCTCACTATGTTATTTTTAAAGATTTCCAACAAGTCAGCTTTCTACCCTACCCTTCTCAAGTCATTAAATAAATGGACTAATTATAACTTTGCAGAAGAACTTGGTTGGCTTGCACAGACCATTAACCATAACTTTATCAGACATCTTTGATTTATTAATTGGACAGTCGATTGTGAGACAGAGCTTACTGTCCAGCATTAATGCATGATCTCACAGACATGCTCCAACGTCTAGTGGAAAGCAATCTCGGAAGATTGTAGACATTTGTGGGAGCAAAACTCCATACTAATACCCTTTTTGTGGATGTGATTTTTGAGTGTCTCTAAACATTTTGATATACAGTATACATTTGAAAATGATTGCTGTAGTGCAAGTTACATTTGTTCTACAGGATAAGTTTCTTATTTAAAAAAAAACCATTACAGTTGTCTGGTGGCAGCCTTCTTTTGTCCTTAATATAAACTCGCCTTTCTGAAACATACCTAATAGTGTACAGTATTTCCACAAGCATGAATAACAGCTGCAATTCAATTTGGCATGGACTGTACAAGGCAACATCGTTTTTTAGCCACTCTTGCTGGGGGACTTTTTGAGCCTGTCCAGTTGTGTGAAGACTCCTGCTTGTTCATCATGATAATCTGCAGCCCTGTAAACACGAGAATTGTCATTTTCAAATACAAACCTAGTGCAGGCTTTGTGGTTCAAATTTACTGTCACCTCAACCAAATGACCCATTTCCATGTAATTAAAGCACCCCCAGAACATCACAGAACCTCCTTGTGCTTCAACCACACTATGCATGCAGTCATCACTGAACACTTCTTGAGGTCTTTGATAAACACACCGGCTCATTCATCATCCATATAAAGGCAGAAGGTTCATCTTACCAGATTCTTGTTTCCAACCATGAACAGTCCAATTTTTGTGTCTTTTTGGCCACTGTAACCAGGCAACTTTGAGCAGAAGTGAGCAGAGGTCTCTAGTGTGCAACTCTGCACCATGTGTTCATGTTATGCAGCACTCTGTGAAGTGTTCTTTCAGAAATAGCTTGTAAAGGACCCATAGTGACTTTTAGCAATTCCTTCCTGGAAGCGAAATAATTTTAATTTGCAGATCGTGAAACTTGCCAGTTGTCCCTGTCTATCAGCTTTGTCTTTCAGAAAAAAAGTGATGAGAATTTGCTGTACACTTGGATGTTTATCACTGCTTTTAGACCCATATGACTGTACTTTTCGATTATACCTGCAAGTTTGGGTACTTCTTTCACATTTATATTCCTGGGAGCAATATTCCACATTGCATGATATTAGGGATCAATCGGTGGCATTCCAAATGCCAGCATGAAGTATATACTGTAATATGTGCATTAAATAACAGGCAGCTGGGTCGTATTGGAAATTGGATTAGGGGAAAAACAATTTTCCTGTTAAGAACAGCAAATGTACTTTGTAAATGAGTATTGTTAACCATCCTGTTGTGTTTGAGTCAAAGTTCCATCCTTGGAATACCATTTATACAATTTGAATGTGGTTTAAACTAAACTATCTAAACCATCAGTTTGTCACTTGTGGTGTTAGACTTGTGTAGCAAACCTTTTTCATTACTTATAGGTAGTGGATTTAAGAAAGTCATGAAGCCTTAGTCTAGTCTGATAACATAAACAGAGTTATGATGGAGTGAAAAAATACTTAATTGGCCAAAATTTACTGGAACATAACAGGCAGATTAAAGACTGAATGACTGTGCTAATCTCTAATGTATTTTTGTGTCACTGTTTATATAATCGCTGATCCTTTTATGATCATTTGCTCTGTTCTACTAGGGTGTGTTTATGGTGGTGATGTATGGGCTTGCAAAGATGAACCGGCTTTACAGAAAACACTGAAAAGAAGTCCATTCATGAATCGGAGCAGTACGTGTCTCGACATGTCCGTGGTAGAAAATGCTCTAACATGTAAAAGGAGTTTAACCCTTAGAAGCCAATGTCCACATTTTTTGGGGGTATTTTAACGTCTTCTATTCGGTTTCCTAAATCTAAAATAACTTGGCAGAAGACTACAATACACACATGAAAACAAACCACAGTAATCACTCATTCCAATTACAGCTGTGACTTTGCCATGTGTTGTGTAATCTTCTGTGGAATTGGGTATTAATTCTAAAAAGTCATCATCATGCATTGATGTCATATTTCAGTTTCTAAATCTTAATACCCATACACCACTGTGCAATCCACCCAGACACTAAATTCAAACAACTTCTGAAAACATATTTGAACCGACAACTTTAAAATGGTCTGTATATATAAGAAATATGCAAAGATTTCAAAATGCAATTAGTAACTAGAAAATGCAGCTCCTGCAGGAACTGTGAGTGTGTTGGATTGGTGTGGTCGGTTCTCACCTGACTTGGGTCTGAGACCTGGTTGAATGTGGGTTTATGACAGATGAAGCTTCTCCCTTGCTGATGTGTGTGCGTGTTCCTGTCTGTGTGTGACAGAAAGCTACAAAGCAACTTTTATAATTTAACTAATAAGCATTTGTTTTCTATTCATTCTAATAGTATCAGACCTGTCTTGCGTGAAGTTGCAGGTCCCAAACAAACATTCATAACTCCTACTTATTCTATCGCTTATCCAACAAATTTGTGAGCAAGAGAAGGCCTCTGATCATTTTGCTCTTAAAAAGGTGTAGGTCAGGTTAAAATTGTCTACGCTATGACAGTGCAAAAAGATAATTATTCAACCACTTAGATATTTTGAGGACTGAGGCCCATGTATACTGTTTAATTTTTTAATGGAGTTCCTAAGTGAAAGTATTAGGATTTTAGGTGAAGGAGTTCATCAAAGTGCAGAGAACTCTGTTATTTACAGTATGCTTTCATTTGTGACATAACTAGAGTGAGGCCATTGGAAATTAATGCCGGTCTGACCGGTGAGATCATACCCAGGTCCAGGCCATCCAATTTTTATGCTTGTTGCTCGAAAATTGACCATGCTACGGCTGTTTGGAATTTGCCATAATGTTAAATCTATAGGGGACATTTTTAGAAAGGCGTGGGTAGTGAGTGAATAAAACAATTTGGCATTTGTCCCGTGTTGATGGCTAGGGTTTGGGTTAGGGATGGCTCAATAGTAAACCAGCTGGAATCATAATAGAACATAATAATAATAAGAAAATATATAATAAATAACTGATTAGAAATACATAATTACATATCAAATTGTAACATACAGTATATGATTACATGAAATGTGGGCTTGTACCGAGTCAGTATTTCCTCTAGAAGTGACAGCCAAAACAATCCATGTTTTCATGTTTTTTTTAAAATCCATTTGTACATATGGCATCTTGATGCTTGAACATTGCAGCCCGGGCACTTAATTTTACGTGTTTTTTTGGAGCTCTAGAGAACTTGGGCAAGGGGGGATTTTTTTTTTTTACTTTTTAGAATCTCAGCTACTTGCATTCATAAATTGAAATAAATCCTTCAGATTCACGTATCCTGCGTGGTAGAAATGTTAAGCATTTGTTTGTTTACAGAAAAGACTGACTTCAGTTCTCTGTGTATATTTTAAGTTGTATGTAATGTACTGTCTCTTTCTGTGGTTTCAGTTATGGCTTTAATTTAATGTGGTACTGCCAAAATGCAGCATGATTTTGAACTGAACAATGCTTGCATGTATGTGCTTGCGTGTATGTGCCTGGTGTCAGCGGGGTTTACGTCACATTGCGAATGTTCTTTTCAGCTATAAATTCTAAATTTAGTCAATCTTCATTTCTCACTTCTCTCTTCTGTGTGTCTTCTCCTTCTACATTGGGTGTTTTTCTTGAATTTGTATATAGTTTTATGTCATATAAAAGCAGACATGCTAAGATTTCAAATTGTCCAAAATACAAAATGTACTGAAAATTGGCTTGGGGCTCAGCCAATAAAGATTATTAGGGTTCTGTAATATCTACAGTAAGAGTGTTTCAACAGGCAGCAGCAAAACAACAGCTTCAAACACAATAATAAACTACTGAAATAATAGCAAGTAAAACAAAATAAAACTAATATGTACATAGATTACACACAGCAAACACAGTAATTACATTAAGCTCCATAAAGTGTGTTTGCTCTTTAGTGTAGTGTACTTGACTGCAGTTCTGCATAATTATTGAATCAAATGTCAATAACTTTCAGTTAAGATGTTAAACCATTTCTAGATACAGTTTAGTTTATTATGCCGCTTTTATTGTTTTGTTTATGAAACAGGTACAGTCGATTCCGGTTAATGGGACCACATCGGGACACGGCCATTTTGGTCCTAATAACCGGCTGGTCCGATTAAACGAACATGTCCTATGTTACAAGATAAGATGTGCTATATAACATATTAAATGTTTATTAAACCTTCATTGTTTGATTTACACGTATAGCAAACATACAAACAAGAACTGCTGTTGCTTTCCAACTTTGTTCATTGAAAAATAAATTTGCAAAAAAGTTTTTCGAAACGATCTACAACACATGGTATAGATACTCAGCATGCGAAGCATAATACTGTAAAAAAACAAGTTCTTACTAAATTCCAGTCAACTTTTGAAGAATTCAATTCAGTTTTATTTATATAGCGCTTTTTACAACGTAACATTGTCTCAAAGCGGCTTGAGCAAGCCTAGGGCGACAGTGGCAAGAAAAAACTCCCTAAAATTGTAGGAAGAAACCTTGGGAGGACCAAGACTGAACAGGGGACCCATCCTCCATGGACGAGAGATTAGTTACTGCAGAAGCGCGTCAGATCACACTGGATAAGTGGTGACTTGTGGCTTCTTTTTTTGTAGTAAATGGAAATGTTAGGCAAAGACCTGTAGGTGGCAGTAAAGGGCTGGGGAGAAACTCGGGAGTTTTCGGGTAGTGATGCTAGAGACGAAGAGTTTCTTCACAGATATTACATACTGCACACGTTCTTTGGTCCGATTAAGCGAATAACATTACATGTATGCAATAGGATTTGTTTCTGTACTTTAGAATTTGATCGGAATAAGCAGCTGGTCCCATTAACTGGAATCGACTGTATTTTCAATCATTGTTTAAAGAAAAACTCACCCAATTAACTAACAGAGTTGAGAAGGCAGGAAGTACAGTAACTTGTTCAGAGATAGGATTCCCAAAGTGCCCTGACCCCCAGCACATCAAATGTGACTATTCAATGAACGAAGGATTCAAGATCCTGTTTGAATGGAAGCACAAACAAAGCTTGAGCATTTAGGTTGCTTCGGTTTGAATTTTACCAGTCATGCCTTGCAGCTTTGAATTGAATACACCGTTTGATTGTACGAGCATACTTGTAACCCTTTCTGTATGTGGGTGTAGTTGCTTAGCCTAATTGTTAAGCCACATAGTTGTTTTGTGTGCCAAATGGTTCTTTTTGTCTCTTTTTTTTGTTTTGGACAGCGGTGTAACTTGGTTGATTGTGAGTCTGTTTGAGTGCACTCCAGTGTTGAATCTGAGATATTTTCTGCATACTTTATAGGTGGATATTTATCCTTGTTTGTAATTTGATTTTACTTGCATGGTTTGCCTAAAATAGAATTTGAAACAAACAATATATGGATTCCTACACTGATAGACCAGAACACTAAAACCACACGCTCTGTAAAAATGCATGTTATGTGTTTTGTGTCCTTATGGCCTCTTCCTCCATCTCAGATTATCATAAAACAATGAATCCCAGGCTCTGCTCTTGGTCTGAGGGAAGGATGTACAACACCAGGTTGTAGAGAAGCAAAGGCTAGACCAGCCTTGCAACTTGGCCCCTCACACTCGGCCAAACAGGCTTGTTACCAGATCAAATGGGCACAACAGAGCAGGCAGGTCAAACTCCACACACCAGTCCCCTGATACCAGAACAGTGCATCCCAGTCTAAAGAGACAAACCATCTAGACTTGAAGATTGGGGTTCACTGTCCTGAACAGTGATGGGGAGTATGTATGTGTGTGTATATATATATACACATACATACACTTACAGATACTGTGTGTTTAAGTAAGTTTAACTTATTGCACCTGTGTTTTGTGTTGTGCTGTGGTCAGACTACTGCTACTATTACTATTCCTTCCCATTCCTTGCCCTCATGTTTCTTGGAGAAAATTGGCTTCATTGTTGCTTTTCTTGACACCAAGCCATCCTCTGGGCTCCCTGAAGCCTTCTTCACTACAACTGAACTATTCACCTTGAAGTTATTGATGATTTGGTAAATGGTTGATCGGGGGTTCTATCTTACACGCAGAAATGTCCCTGCCTGCTTTTCTGATCAGCATGACAATGAGTAATGAGTAATATCAGCTATCTTGTCCTTATTAACCTGAGCTAAGAAGGTCATCACTGAATTCATCTATTGAATGATTTGAGGCCATTTTGTAGGCTGAAATGCAGTTATTGTTGTGATAATGGCAGGAAATGACTTTGCAATAAATTACAATTCATCTGATCACTTTTCAACATATCTCAGCACTGCCAGTTTGGGAACCACTGCTTTTAAAACAATTTCTGAAGAAATAACTCTTTCAATGGTATAGATCGCTTTGCAAGCTCCAGGCAACTGTACATACAAAATAAAACAAGTAATTGTACGTACAAATAAATTAAAGTTGGAAATAATACCAAATTATACCTTGTTCATTATACATGTAAACCAAAATCCATCATGTTGATACCTCTAACTCACTTTTTTTTTTTTTTACTGCTAATGTTTCTGTCTGCTGACAGGATGGCCCCAGTAGCTGTATGATGGATTGATGTAAACTACTGCAGACTGGCCATCTGAGAGCCATGGAAGGGGTCGAGCAAGATGCTTCTACTGGGAACAGTGGGGTTCTGGCAGAGCTGACTGTTGTACAGAGTACAGAAGCATTGGATGGTCTTACTGAAGACCAGGGGTTATCTCAGCCTGACCTCAACTTTCCTGTGACTGATGACACAGCCTGGTTAATGGTTCAGGAAGGAGAGTCAACCTCATCTGAGTTTCAGGAGTTTGGTTCTGCCTCTGGGGAGGAAGGCGAGAGCTGTGAGGTCAGGGACAATCCAGGCACCGAGGCTTCACCCACAAGCACACTAGAATGGACCACAAGTGTTCCGAATGGGAAGAAAGCTGAAAAGGATAAACCACAGAAGAAAGGGAGTGCTCCTGTATCAACCAGCACATTACCAGGTACACAGGTGCATGTTAAATACATTTGTCACCATGCAGCCATCTAGGTTAAGCAATAGAACCTTTTTTGGCTTGTTTTAGTGTATTTGGTTTGCTGTGATGTAGTGCCTATTTTAACAGCGTATGTAGGAAAAGTATTTGGGAAATCCTAATTAAATGTAATTGCAAGTTAGGGTTACGAAACTAATCCAGGCTTTTAATCCTCATTTTTAAATTCACATTTTAAAATACTTTTTAAAACCCGTTGTCCCTTGTCAGGGTCTCCAGTGCACAACCATAGAGTATACAGGGCATAGATATAAGCATACTGTGTAAATGACGTAGTCCATCGTCCATCACAAAACCTTCAAGAATTTGCTGTGGCAGCACCAGATGTTTCCCCTGCAGACCTCCCTCTTCAAAGACAGGCAATAATGACTTTGACTTTTGAATTCATTGCATCAATTCTTTGGTGCAAGACAATTTTTCCTCAGCATCAGCAGCTTTCCCTTTAACTTTCACTCAGTCCATTAGGCACTTGATTAACCATTCGATTAATGCCATCAACTTAGTTCATTAAATTGTTGTATAAATAATGTCTGCTGTTCGATTTAGCAGGGCTGTTATTCAGGCTGAAGTATTTTGTGCATTATGCTGTATACCAAAGGTGACGAGGAGTCGTCTGGCTTAGTATACGAGTGCACAAATCAAACAAGAGCACTGGGTGAACAAACTTCTGCATAGAAAAATGTCAAGATGTGTTTTCACAGATATCTCTGACATCGCACATCAGTGCTTCTGAGAGTGCCAAAAGATTGTGGACGTCCAGAATGTACTTTATAAACATGGATGTTAATATGGAGTCTGTGCCTCCTTTGTGATGCTGTAACAGTCCAGATTTGTGAGGAAGTTTGCATAAGCTTTTAGAAAATGACTGTAAGCATAGGCACTGATGTTGAGCATTACACCCTAGTTCACAATTAATCTCAAATGTGTATCATTGACCTAAGGTCACTACTCTGTACAAGTCAACCATTTTATCAATTAAAATTATTTCTTTATGGATTTTGGGGAGGCACTAAGGCACCAGGTTAAATCCTGTCCTCATACCTTACCAATGTGGAGGTTGCATATCTGCCGTGTGTTTGCATGGTTTTCCTCCCAACATTCTAAACACATGCATTTGCTTACACTCCAGTGTAAATGTGTGTGACTCGTATTTATATAACCTTGCTCCTGTCATGGAACGCCATCGATGCAGATGTGACATAAAATAAATAAATGGTTAACAAACAAAACATTCTTTAAAAAATATTTTAGCTTAAAGTGTAGGAAGTTCATGCACTGCCTTGATGGGCAGGTGGAATCGTATGAAAATGTCATAGTGAAAGGCACCTAGGTCTTCCATATGTCTGTGATAATTTAATGCCTTTTTGCTTCAAGTAATGGTCACGTTTACAATCACAGCTGAAAAAGAAAGCACTTAATGCATTGTATATATACATAGCTTTGCATTTATAGTATGTTTTTGCTTCTCATGCGGAATGATAAGGAAGTTTATGCTGTGAACCAGTGTTAAGATTACAGCTAATAGTTCCTGCTGCTTTGTTGGTCATGGTGACCATTAAGTTACCCAATATAGTTCATTTAATTTCCTTTCAAGCAATGGTGGGCTAAGGGCCTTGCTCACGGACCCAACTGTGCCAGCTTGGCAGAGGTGGGATTTGAACCAATCAAATAGTGGGTTTTGACTGCATTAGTTGCCACCTGGGTTCTTTGGGTCTATGATACATATTTGTATTCAATAAAACCTACAGAATTACTTAGAAATGTTTGATATTTTAATGGGTTGCTATAGTCTTATTGGTAAATAGTTACCAGCCAACAAAATGTTGTTATTTGACAAATTAATGTGGCAAAAGCAGAATGCTGAATTTGTTAATTTTGTTTAGAAATGCCTTTGTTGTCATTTTTTTGTATGAACACACTCGTACTAATGTTAACCGAGCTATATCATTTGTTTTTGACAGACCCGCTGCAAAGCTCTACTCTATCATTGTCTGATCATTTGAAGTTGGGCCGGGATGAAACAGATGGCATGGGACTGAACGTGGAGTGCCGGATATGTGGAGACAAAGCTTCAGGTTTCCACTATGGTGTGCACGCCTGCGAGGGTTGCAAGGTACCTGATAATCCTTCTGCTACTTAGATTTAACTGGTACATCTAATCGCAAATCCTGTTAGGTTCTGATTAACACCTAACACTTTGGGGTTAGGTCTGATGCCAACAAGGGTTGAAGACAACAAGGAACATGAAAGTCTGCTTAATTTAGCCAATGCTAAAATGTTTCGTCATCCCATCACATGAACTTTTCACATGGACTGAGGCAGGTGCAGAGTTCATGTCAGAGTCACTGATAATCTCTGTTAAACCTCACATCATGGTTCTTTGTTCACATTGATATAAAAATAAATACAATATATGCCTACAGAATATAGTCTATGATTCCAACAGCTATGTCATAGCATTGTCTTGCATGAAAATTGCAGGTTGATTGGGAGATGCCCGTAGGGAACAAACTGCTTGTTGGCACAAGGACTTTCTGATAAATATTTGCATTTATACTGCCATGTAACTGTTTAAGGGGCCAAACTCCTACTGCAGAAAACACCCCCCAAACCATGTTGCTTTCTCCTCCAAATTTAACAGACTTATGTTCAGTGTTTCCCTTGTTCTCTGCACATAATGTTTTCTGTCTGACCCAAACGAAATAGAGCTCTTATCACAAAAACGAACAATGTTTAGAAACAGTGTTTCCTCTAAGAAAGGGATTTGCACATATCTTCTTGTATGGTGCATAATATCATTCAACTTTTCAAGGACTCTGGAGGAGTGCAGTACGTAAAGGGTAAAGAAACCAGCCTAAACTGTGAACTCCTGTAGTACAGTGGGTACGGAAAGTATTCAGACCCCTTTAAATGTATCACTCTTTGTTTCATTGCAGTTATTTGCAAAAATCTAAAAAGTGCATTTTATTTTTCATTAATGTACACTCAGCACCCCATCTTGACAGAACAAAACCAGACATGTAGAAATTTTTGCAAGTTTCTAAAAAAGAAAAAACAAGTATTCAAGTCACAAGTATTCAGACCCTTTGTTCAGTATTTAGTAGAAGCTCATTTTGAGCTAGTACAGCCATGAGTCTTCTTGGGAACGATGCAACAAGTTTTGAACATTGGTAGACAGCCATTTTCAGGTCTCTCCAGAGATGCTCAATTGGGTTTAGGTCAGGGCTCTGGCTGGGCCAGTCA
>JAUZST010002869.1:0-17634 GCA_034779995.1 Parotocinclus haroldoi
TGCTCACTATCCCATCTCAAGACCTATTGCATTTTCATTTAAATGTTTTATTATGTAATGTTACTTATGTTTATTACCCAGATGAGGTTGGGTTTCCCTTCTGGGTCTGGTTCCTCTCAAGGTTTCTTCCTCTTAATCTAAGTGAGTTTTTACCTTTTCACTGTCACCATTTGGCTTGCTCATTAGGGACAATAGAATCCAATTTGTGACAATTGTTCATGCATCAATGTAAAGCCGCTTTGTGACAATGTCTATTGTAAAAAGCGCTACACAAGTAAAATTAAAATGAATTGAACTGAATTGAAAAGAGCACACAAATATACATAATTTGTGACCAAATAGAAACGGTCTGCTTGCAGATTCACTGTACTTTCCCGAGGAGTGAAATTCGACATGGACGTTGTTTTGTTCCACTAGAGGGCACTATAGCACTGTTTTTGTATTCCAGGCTACGCCGGCGTGTTGTCATGGACTGTTATATCAGCATTACCATTAAATGACCTGAAGGTCCTTATGTGATATTTCACTTTCAGGTTCTCTTTACCGATTCTAATTCTGACTTTCGAGTTTATCTTGTACAAAACTATTATAGAGACACAAAATTGCATGTGCACAGCATGTACATGAAAAATGTACTAGTTTGTATGGAAGTTCATGTGTATAATGTGTTGCCTGTGGTAGCCTAGCAGTTAAGGTACTGGACTCAAAACTCTGGGTTCAAATCCCACCTCTGCCAAGCTGCCACAGTTGGGTTCTTGAGCAAGACCCTTAACCCACCGTTGCTTAAAAATGTACGACTTTATTAATTGTAAGTCGCTCTGGATAAGAGCGTCTGCTAAATGCTGGAAATGTAATGTAAATGTATATTTTTGTAATTAAAGTGAACTGAAACTGTGAGAGACTGAGCAACTAAGAATTCCACTCACCTTTCACACCGTGCTAAAGTGACGTGACAAAGTGATTCGATTTGATTTTTGATTTGATTTGAATTGCCATGTGCAACAGCAATGTTTTCATCGTGTTAGTCATTTCTTGCAGGACATTTCTTGTTCACAAAACGTCATCTTGCATGCACAGCATGTTTAAGATCAACCCATGGCTCAATATGTGCCAGAACTTCAGTATTTTAGTATTGTATGACATAGGAAGTCTCTATTTATTTGAAAAGTCCAATGCCAAAAAGCCCAGAAAGCTCCACTTAGTTGGCATCGTGGCTCCATTTTGGCACAGTGAAAAAAGTCAGACGACAAAAGCTGCACATTTAGTAAGTAAATGACCATTCTGCCAAGTCAGGGGTAAGTCAGCACAGTTCTTTGTACAGTTCAATATTCTAGATATAAAATGTTCCCCATGCCGTTACCACCTCCACCAGCCTGGACTGTTAACAACAGGGAGATTGTGTCCATGGAATCATGCTGTTTCTTCTGACCCACCATCTCAGCAGAAATGAGGCCTAGCTATATTTATCCAGTCTTCAGCTGTCCAGTTTTGGTGTGCCTGTGCTCATTTCAACATTATCTCTCTGTTCGTGTCTGATAGAACTGAAACCTGACAGACCCCAGCTGTTGTATTCCAAAGTTCGATGAGTCGTGTGCTTCTTTTCTACTCACGGTTGCATTTTTGTCAGCTCAAATCAGCCTGACCATTCTACACTGGTCCCGCTCATAAAGCAGTCATTTTCACTTGCAGCACTGCCACTCATTGGATGTTTTTTTTCTTGTTGTTGCTATTGGACCATAGGTCCTTGAGTAAACCCTGAATATTGGTGTGCATGAAAGTCCCATTAGATCAGCAGTTATGGAATTCACACCAAACCATCAGGAATCTCCCTATTCAATTCAATTCAATTTTATTGATATAGCGCTTTTTACAACGTAGCATTGTCTCAAAGCAGCTTTACAGTAATACATTATCTTAAAAGACCAATGCCAAGTTGAGCAAGCCTAGGGCGACAGTGGCGAGGAAAAACTCCCTAAAATGGTAGGAATGGGCCATGGGCGGCCTAGATGTTAATTAAATAAATACTAAATGTATATTAAATCATAGGAAGATTAGTTTAAAATAAATTACAAATTATTCATAAAATTTAAATTAGTAATAGCAAAATTATAAAATAATCTAAATTATAAAACAAAATTGATTATATAATGAGTCCTTAGAGGGAGGTCCTTGGAGGCACATCGTACTGTCCAACCGATGGAGGGAGTTCCGGCACTCTGGTGGGATCTGCCTCCGCTGTTGCGAGCACAGAACATCAGCTCTGAGGGAAAAAAGAAAATGTAGTTATTGCTGGGTTAGGAACCCTGAAGGTTGTAGGTTCCTGTTCCTGAATTTACTCCTAATGTTGTCCACTTTGCTGTTTTTACTGCCAGCTCTGGCACCTCATCCATAACAGATTCTAACTTGATCATCCTATACATTTTATAATAATAATATTCAAAATTCCAAATCAGTCAATGTTCAGTCCTTGAAGTAGCTACATTTGATTTTCTGAACTGTTGCTTTTAGTAATTTTAGAATAAGCTCTGCTCTGACTGTAGGACTTTGGATTCTCATAATAATCAATATTTAGTAGTATGCATTCGTCCCTCTATCTGCACTATATGTCCAGCGCTTCTTGCTTCCACACAACCTGATATCAGGAATAACAGGAACATGCTTACCAGTTGGCAGCTGTTCTAGAAATTTCCCAATGCACTATTGTGTGTTTTTAATCAGCTCACATTGGTTGATTCCAGAACACATAAGGTATATTCATACATGTATTACATGTAAGACATACATGTCTTATCCACGTAATCCTAGTCAGGGTCGTAGGAAAGGCAGGAACAACCATAGACCAATAGAGCCAATCCATCATAGGGCACACAGGTGGGATTGAACCGGGATTCTGGGGATCTCTGAGCTGTGAGGTAACTAATCACTGCACTACTGTGTCACCCTGTCAGGCATATGAATGTATTTATAATATATATACATATATATTATATAATAATTTATAATACTTTGGCACTGTGGTAGCCTAGTGGATAAGATACTGGACTATGGACCAGAAGGTTGAGGGTTCAAACCCCACCTCTTCCAAGCTGCCCCTGTTGGGGGCATTGAGCAAGGCCCTTATCCCACAAATGCTTGGATTGTAAGATTGTATTAATAGTAAGTTGCTCTGAATAAGAGCATCTTCTAAATGCTGTAAATGTATTTCTTTGATTCCAGAAGTGGCTCACAAAATTTTCATTTAGAAAATGGTCATACCGTAATTGTGCACAAGACTGCATGCAGAGGGGTAATAATTAGGGGAAATTTGAATACATAGCATCTCGACTCTTGCATGTTGCATTTTGATGTGTTGGTACAGACGTGAAACATGATGTAATACAGAAGATGTATTTACTGCATTCACTGGATCGTGGCCACTAAAAGACAAATTTTGATTCGGTATGTCTAAAGCAAACTAACAACGACCCCCTACTTGTTCTGCCATTGTGAGCCTGCATAAATATGGAGATGTCAAAATGCCTACAACCTGCCCCACACCTGCTCTCTGCTCTTTTAGGAGGCGCGGCACATATGGGTGTTGAACTCTACGCCGTTGTTCAGTGACCTTCTCGGCCAGTGAGAGTCTGCAGGCTTGTCAAACCTGTGTCCCATAATTACTTATTGCTCATAGCAGGTGGGGGGAAATAGAAGGACACGCATAGCATAATAACTAGAGTGAAGTAGAATGGAAACAGGACTAATCTAGTGGATAGTCAACATCATGAATCATCTGCTGTATTGATCCTGACGTCAGGATCAATAAGGCAGATACAGAACACTGAAGCCACACAAATACCAGCTTCACCCTTTATGAATTCCCATGTCTGATGGGATTACAGAATATATGTAACGGCAGCGTGTGGCCTGCACGTACGGTTTTATGTCAACATCAGATTGCTGATCAGAATGCAGCCCAAGCCTTTTTCACATGCACTCAAGAACGCTGGTAAATATAGATCCAGACTGCAAACCAAAACACGTTAGGTGTGTGCGCGTGTGTTACTGAGTGATCATCGGACAGATCTTTGGACGTGGAGTGCAATGCCAAAAAGAGTGCAACCACTCTCAGTTGGGATCACCGTCATAAGCACTGCAGCAGATGGCTTGGTAAATCAGCCTGAGTGTGCTGCACTGGCTATGAATCATCCCAGAGCTTCTGCTGCTGCTAGATGTACTCGACTTTACATGCTGATCCTGCACCAGCATGTCCTGGCTGCACAACATAGCTGCTTTAAAAGCACCACAAATAAGACGTGCAGATTGATTATAGATGCCTAATGACGGAGTTGTTTTGCCCCATTTTAACCTTAGTTCGAAAGTCAGAGAGTCCTTCAGGGAATAGCAAAATGGACACAGCTGAAAAGATATTTACTGTAGATGCAAAGAGGGAAGCAAAGAGAGAGCGAGAGAGAGAGAGAGAGAGAGAGAGGGCTTCTTGTACAGTATACCATCTCTTGGTGCTCAGGACGGTAGGGCAACAGCACAAGGTATTGGAATTGAGCAGACACAAAGGGATTTAAATTGATTGCTATAGTCATTAGGAACTGTTCTGCATGTGACTGGGGTGAATGCTGGGAAAAGATTCTGTCACTCTAGCACATTTGCTACTCTTGCATTTCAGTACATAAATCTTAAATCTTTGTTTATACAAAAATTAAGTACATACGTAGAAAGACTGGAATGTGAGAAGAGATTTACAGTGTCTATCCACTTCTGTTTTTCTCTCCATGTTTTCCTCCTCAAAACCTGATCTGGTTTCTAATTAGATTGGTAAGCACTTTGAGTTTGTGAAAGGCACTATAGAAATACGGGTTTGTTGTTGTTGTTATTGTTGAAGAGGCAGAGTGGTAGCTTGGGTTTGGTTTGGGTTACTTAACATATAGGACCCGGGAATAAACATATTGACGCTCTAAATTTCCTCTAGGCATACGAATAAGTGAGTGGGCGTGTGAAGTCTGTGATTAACAGGTACCTCCAACTTAAGCCCAATGGGTTTTTTATGTATTGATATGTTTCATTTATTGATTAAATACATTAATGACTGCAATATTATCCATGTATCTATAAACAAGCCCTAAAATGTAGGAAAATTAACATACAGGTAGACACTGCGGATACCATCCCCACATTATATTGTTATCCCAGAATTCACTGCCCCGCAGGTTGGGGTACACTCTGAATATGGAATTAAAGTCCATTTGCAGGGGCAATAACTGCACTACCTGACCTTACTTTGCAATCTAAGCCCGTACAAATTGCCATTGCATTAAATGCTGGGAGCCACTGAGTATGGTGCCCCCTCATTACACCACAAACCCCTAGCCAGGGGTGATGCTGGTGCTACAATCCTTTCCTCAACACTCTCTCAATAGTACATGCATGAGTGTTTATCTATATTCAACACTCTATACACTCTGTTCTAGCATCACCATTGGAAAAGACATTTGAGAGATATAATATTGAGGGGTTTTCTGTTCCTCAGGCGGTGAGAGACAAAGAGAAAGGAAAAATATGAACAATAGAGAATGCTTTGGCCGAGAGTCACCTTCCAGTCTTTAATTGGTGACCACAGGTCATGCTTCTGCTGATTCAAGCCCATATCTGTATTTCTGGCTGGCTATAAAATACAAACCTCTCTTTCTGCTATTTAGGGTTTGTGCTTATGTTGAATTGGAATTCACATTAAGTGTGAAATTCAACTTTAGACGTTTAGTCGAGTGGGACTGCATTGCTGACCCGACTGTCAATAATTAAGGAAGCTTGATGAATCGTAGTAAAAATTTAGGAATCTTCCCTAAAATCTCAGTTGGCGAGGAACCTACAAGCCATCTGTTCCTGAGTTAATCTATTGTTATGATGGATTAATGAGTTGAAGAATGATAAGCAATTTCTCATTTTCTTGTTTTATCTTTGATACTAAAGTTTGGCTCAGATAACATGGAGTATATGAGGTTTAACCTCAACCATAAGCCTAACCCCAAGTAACAGGGTTCAATACCTATAATATTTGTAACATTTGTGGAAATAGTGGCTGGGAGAACACTAATTTTTATAAAAGCAGATATGGATCACTATTTATTTAATTTCCCAGTTTTCCTGTTTGCAGTCCCAGGTGGTCTTGGGCCCAAAGTTTATCCCAGAATTCAAAGGGCACAGGTTGTCATACACCCTGGACAAGATCTGTCCCTAAATTCACCACCAGACATTCATGTTGCAATACAAGCCTCAGGAACGGATTTGAGCTGCCTTATCACAATTATTCTCTATACAAATATTTTATCTATACATGTGTTCTGTAGAGTGTTCTGTAAAAATTAAGGTATCCCTACTAAAATACTAGCCACAGAAAACATGGTAAACCGGTAAATTCAGACTGTCTGGAATTAAACCAAAGCTCACTGTTCAACTGGTGGTGCAGAGGCACCGCAGGTAGAATGGTTGCCTCACAGATCCAGAGCCGACTTTAGATTACACCTGTGTGGGTTTACTCTGGGTGCTCAAGTTTCCTCCCACAGTTCAAAGGCATGCATTGGATAAATTGATGACTAGTTTGAACATAACCATGTGCTTGTTGTGAAATGGCCACTGATGCAGACTGCAACATGAACTAAAGAGATATGGATATAACTAAGAGGTGGGATTTGAACTGTGACCCTGGTCCATTGCCAGTACCATAAACACTTGGCTATCCCATTTCCAAGCTGTGGAAATGGAATTGATAGCATTTAAAATGAATGGAATGAATGTTTTAAAATGTTATTGACCTATTAAGAAACAGATGAAAACATGAAAGTCAGAATGCCGAAATGCAGTACATTTTTCTCAGGTGTGCCCCCACAGCCATTTGAATCACCTCTGGGCAGGATCTGTTTAGCACACAAAACAAGCCATGAACCAAAAGACTCAAAGCCCCTCACCTTCATTCCTTATCTGAAATAATCACAGAATAAAATGCCATAAATTCTGTTTATTGCACAAGACTGAAGTCCTTAATTAAAGGATTCCTTTATTAATTATTCTGTGAATAATTAATATGTACAATTCAAAACATATAACTATGCTTGTATATGGCTTCCTAAACATAGAATATTGTCAGTGTTACTCTATTTAAATATTCATATCACTCAGTATGGACAGTAATCCAGCTTACATTACAGTTTACATATTATTAACTCCAAACTGCACCTATGTAACATAACACCAAGCATTTAAGCATTTCATCTTGTATGAACCCTGCTTGTTTGAGGATTGTGAAGCAGACATTTTACTCTCTGACCTTTGTGTGAAGGTTTGTGTCCTTAGACTAAATCTCATTGAATTCTACAAGAAGGAGCAACAAAACTAATCAGCAATTCTGTATTTTTTTGTCATGAAGCCCTACAGTCTACAATGAAAGTCTACAATATACTGGATTATACATGTGGAATTCTGGACACAAATCTTTTTGTGATTAATTTAACAACAACAATCTAGTCCAAGTTGGTTTGTGTTAGGTGGTGGTCTTACTGATTCACCAGCACAAACATGTTAGTTATGCTGATAAACTAGTGCAGCATTACCACATTAGTCGCTTAACCAGCATGTTACCATGTCAGCATCTCTTGCAAATAGTGACACAACACACAACAAATGCTGGTCTAAGATGTTTTATAGCTAAATATTCACCTGCTAAGACATGAATGAAAAGCACAGCTGCAACCCAGCTATCTACTGCAGCTAGCAACATAGCATGCAGCAGGTGTGAGCATAAATACAAGCCTCAGATCAACAGAGCTGTTAGTTAGCTTAGTTGTTAGTTGGGTGAGTTGTTAGTAAGGTTAGTTGTTGGTTAGGTTAGTTGTTAGTTGAGTTAGTTGTTAGCTTGGTTCGTTGTTAGTTGGGTTAGTTGTTAGTTAGGTTAGTTGTTGGTCAGGTTGGTTGTTAGTTGAGTTAGTTGTTGGTTATGTTAGTTGGGTTCGTTGTTGGTTGGGTTAGCTGTTAGTTGGGTTAGTTGTTGGTTAGGTCAGTTATTACTTTGGTTAGTTGTTAGTTGAGATAGTTGGTAGTTGCGTTAGTTGTTAGTTAGGTTAGTTGGGTTAGTTGTTGGTTGGGTTAGCCTTTAGTTGGGTTATTTGTTGGTTGGGTCAGTTGCTAGGTGGGGATAGTTGTATATTGTTAGTCCAGTACAACCAAACAGTGAAATACAGGTGGCATGAGTATCAGCTTTTAACCTTCAGATGGAAGGAAAACCTTCAGATGTTAGTGTTCATTTTGCTAGTTTGTCTAAAAACACTTAGTTATAGTATTTACCATGCTTATAAAACCAGCACAGGCACAGCTGCTGAAAATGGTAGTGTCAGCGAGCCTGACTTTCCAGCATGAGGGTACTCCATATTGCAGCATTAGCTAGCTGCTTGTCTGATGGCTGATGGCCAGTGTTCGTCTATATAATCACCAGGACTTTTTGATGGATTATGAATTAACCACCGAAGAGAAGCCCTGCTACAGTGCAAACCAACAGGTCAGAATTTGTTGTGTTTTCAACGTGTCTGCCGTGTTTGTCCTGTTTACTTTCATGTTTCATGCCACAGTCATGGCGGCCAAGCTGGTCTTCCAGCATGACACCGGCATTGCCCAGTTTATACTGGCAATAGATCAGTGCTGGCTAGCTGATACCATCAGGGGCCATCAGTGGCCTAATGATGGTCTGCCATGTTGTAGTCAACAGTTTCAAGAACTGACAAATAAGAAAAACTAAAAAATCACGCTAGTCAGTTGCAAGTCGTGTCAATCCATTTTAAATCCAAAGTTAATATCCCTATATAATAGCATGAAGCAATAAATATAAGTACTGCTCTCTCTCTGTGGAAACTACTGCCTCCTAATCTCAGTTTAACCCCCACCTGAGAAATCCGATCTAATGTGTAGTTACCATGAAAAGGAACCAGTCAATACCATTAATGGCATTGATTGATACCACCAATTGTAAGTACTTAAAGCAATTTTGTAGACCAATCATGTGGTTTGTTGTAGATGTGGTTGTCTGCTGTGGTAGGAGAAAACTGAGGGGGAAGTGAAAGGTTCTAACTTACACTGATGTGAAGAGCAAAGTCATGAGGTGAGCATATGGTGGAGCTTCAAACATACATGGCAAAATGAAGACTAATGTCTAAACACCGTAAATCCTTCTTTCTCAACATGTTTTATGCCGATGTATGTTAATCGACCAGTTTGAACAGTAAAACCACACTTACAAAAGTTTATACTGTGAAGATTCCAGTTTTCCAGTAGCTCCTCCATAATGAAAATTAATCATCATTTTAGCATGCATGATAGTTTATGTGGTTATTGCAGAGTTATCCATGATTGTAGTTTGCAGTATCATCTATAACTGAATTAGTTTCAGCTTGATTTCCACAGTTTAGACGGAGGAACACTTTTTTATATCCATAATCTAGCAATAGTAATAGAACTACCATAGTAACCAAGTTTTATTTCTGTCAAAAAGCCATAGATACCGTGCCATGGTTAAACCTTGGTTAGTTTTTTCAAGGGGCAAGCTTACCAGTTAAACCAGTGCTAGACCAGCAGTAACCAACTTGAAACAACATGGAACTTGTGGGGTGGCCAATATGTGAAAGGCTTTTGGTCTGTATTAAGAGTTACCTCGGGACAGATATATAGACACTGTGGTATATGACCAACAATACACACACTGTTAACAGGTTCATCATATGAAGAATATGGGTATTGATTTTCCAAACACAAACATCTGCAGTAGAATGGGCTATACGGAACCCCCGTATCTCTCTATGTGACATTTTTATAGACTGTTTCCAAAAAGTCAGCTACTTTGTGTCCTTCTAAAACAAAGTCCATAAAGAAATGGTTTGCCAGAACCGATGCAGCACTTGGCAGGCTTGGCCAAACTGAAAGTCATCTTCCAAAAGCAAGTGCAAAGACTTACAAAGCAAAGGTTTTTGTAGCAGGGGACGGGTGGGGTGTGCCGCAACAAACTTTTTACTAATGCCTGTTTTATACCAATTCCACAGACCTAAATAGTAAAATAGTATAGCTGTTATGTGATCCAGTGATTGTGATCATATAAACATTATTGTAAACCTTTAACAGACTTAAGTATAGGTTGTTTGGCCAAATAATGCTCCGTATACGGCTGCATTTGCTGATTTATATCTGAAACCATTATCAAAAAAGGCAGTTTGGGAATTGGCAGCATCCCCCATTGAATCAAGGTGCAAGTACACAATTTCATTACCGTACAAACTGTTACTGAGCCAAAGCACTGAAAGTTTAAGGGAACTGCTGAAGGGCTGAAAAAACATTGGCCTTGTGCTGCTGGTGTTTTGTTTAAAAGTCTTTATATTAATGCTTTGCCGGTTGACCGGTCTATTTCAGTGAATCCACACATGACACATATATATTGTATAAGCTTTTTGGACCAGTGTCTGTAAAGAGAAGAAATATGAGCAGAAGATTTGTGACACAAGTTTCGTCTCAAAGTACTTCTAATGGAGAAGGAGTCCAGCTGCCCTCTACTCCCCCTATCGACCCGCCTGAAAGATTGCAGTTCCCTTACAAAACAAACCAAGAGTTGAACAACCCACATACAACCTATCAACATACAATGTCAAATTACAGTCTGGAACTCTTTCGATACATTCACTTTCACTTCCTTGAATTTTTTTAGTGTTCATGGTGAAAAAATGTCCAACTCTTAAGTCTTTCCATATGTTGTGTGTGTATATCAAACAGTTTTTTTAAGTCAACTGTTGTTAGTCAGTTTCATGTACACATCTTTTTAACTTTTCAGACTGCAAATCTGTAACATGACAGTCCATAGTCTATTACATTCCGAAATGAATAAGAATAACAGATAATTTCCTTGGGCGGTGTCCATGGACTTTGGAAGTGTTCATGGTGAAGAAAATGCCCATAAATGTGGGTCAGTCACCCAACTCTTAAGTCTTTCGATATGTTGTGTGTGTATATAAAACAGTTTTTTAAAAGAAGAAACAGTCTTGGATCAGCGATGTCGTTCTAACCACATGTCTCATTCTGGACTCTTGAAATCACACTTAACTAATTTTTACAGCTATCAAAAACACAGACCAAGCCATTTAAGATAACAAATTAATTTCAATGCTTTGTTTTTTTATGTTTTATACTTTATTACATATTTCAGTATTGCTTTGCGCTGTGTTATTGATTCACGTTGCATCAATTACGTGCATAAGTGAGAACTGCGTTACCGCCTCGTGTTGCGCATGGACACCTTTAGGTCACGGACACAAACGGAACAGAAATGGAAAAGTTTGTTCTCTGCTTAACACTGCAAACACATGCTGGCTTAGCCTAAATATACCTAAAAGTGCTGACCGTTATTTATGACTTTCTACTAATAGAGCCATGATGGATGTATCTTATTTAAAGTATTTCAAAGTTGACATTGCGTTGCCTGTATTGGGAATATATGTTTATATATATATATATATATGTGTGGACTCATTCCCTCTCGGTTGTGTGCAGCTAGTGCGGTATGTTTATTTATGGTTTATTTATGTTTCTATTTCTTTGCATTTTTATGTTTTGATCATTTCTACATTGTGTAAAGATGGGAGCGTTCCACTTGTGTTGCAGTTCTATCTCCGTATCTCTGACATTTAAGTTTGCATGCACTGATCTTGTGAAAATGGCCTCTCTATTTACATTACAGTAGCAATAAAGCCTGGCGACTATAGTAACCGAATTATAGTAGTCGAGTCAATATCCATTTTAATCGACGACCTGTTTGACAGAAGGCGATACAGAAGGTACAAAAGTGTTCATACCTGTAAATGCATTTATGAGAAGCTCGCCAAGCCAAAACTCAGCTGACTTGTTTCGATATGTCTGTCTCCGAATCCAACATTGCTATATAATGATCTGTTTTTCTTCATCACTGCTGCCTGCCATTAAAGCCATAACTAGTGCACTGAGAGGAAACTGATTTTTAAACAAATGACAAGGCTGTGACTTACACGCTTAGTTCTTAGCACTTCACAGTAGGTGTCCCTATGCAAGATATATCTTATATATATGCAATAACAAAGGCCAATGGAAAATACATTCATTAGCAGTGAGTGAGCTGCATATTTGTGGGGGCTTTTTTGTTGTGTAATTCAATTCAATTCAAATTGATTTATGTAGCGCAATGGAGCATTGTCTCAAAGCAGCTTTACAATCTTATATGATCTTAAAAGGCCAATCCTAAATTGAGCAAGCCTAGGGCGACAGGGGCAAGGAAAAACTCCCTGAAAGTAGTAGGAAGAAACCTTGGGAGGGCCAAGACTCACCTCCATGGGTGGCCCAGATGTTAATTAAATAGATACTTAACAGTATATTAAATTATAGCAACATTAGGTAAGTAACAATTTAGGACATCGTCTCCTCATGTCCAAACGATGGAGGGAGTTCCTGCACTCTGGTGGGACTGGGTTCTGTTGATGAAGGCCAGTATAGGTGATGCTGAGCTGGAAGAACGTCTAGGTGTGTGGTGCTGGAACTGGTACCGGAACATCAGCTCTGAGAGAAAAGAGAAAATGTAGTTACTGATGGGTCAGGAGCACAGAGTCTATTATCCATTACTGATGTCATGTGCGACATGAAAAGTGTAGTGTTAGACATATTTGTGTGTGTGTGTGTGTAGTAGTAGAGGGGAGGTTTGATATTTAGATTGCTATCCATCATCATTATTGCTACAGTAAAGTCATTTCAGTGCAGTCCAGCATAGAGCGTCCATAGTATGTGCACCCACGATGATCTCAGGCCTGTGGATAGAAAGTAGTGACAAGGGGAAAGGTATGTGGGTGTCACTGTGATCACAGTGAGGGCGAAATATCTAAAAGGGTTTGGTTTACGTTACTAAGGTTAAACTTAGGTGTAGGATTATATAACGGCAAGTCCCCACAGTGACACCAATACTAGTGTGTGTGTGTGTGTGTGTGTGTGTGTGTGCGTGCGCGCGCTCTGTCGTCAGCAGCCTGAAAGGCGTGCAGCTCCTGTACAAAGTGTCCCCTGGCTGCATGCTGACGTCCTGGATGGGCGGTGCAGAAAAAGGCATCGGTTCTATTATTAGACCCTGAATACCTCCACTGCAGCTCTGCCCATGTTTGGTTCCTTGAGGCTTCTGCACTCCTAATGAAAACCATGATCTAAGCACATATAGGATAATCTGAAAGATCATCTCCCGATTTCTGTTTTTTGATGCAGAGTAAAGAAGGAGCTCACTTTTTTCAGTTTTGCTTTTGCTATACTTGCAATACAATACTGTATTATTGCCTGCTGTTGGTGTTTTGTTTAGGCTTTTTTTTTGTCCCAAAAGAGCTTCAGAAAGTTGCCAGAACATGTGAAAATGCTCACAATTTTTCCATTCCACAAGTACTTACATGTACTTACTCAGATTGACACAGAGGCGAGCAGTTGAAGGCTAATTACTTTGGCCAGCATTTAGCATTTGGCTCGAGCCACGATTTGAACTTCTAACCTTCCAATTTGTAGTCTACAGTGTTAATCTTTGTTCTTTTGTCCGAACAGTAAGCAGACGTCCATCATACAGAGGGGCGGAGTATCAAAATCTGTTTACACAAACAGAGACTAATCAAATAACGCCAATAAATTAGGATTTGGCCACAATCCGATCAGCTGACTTGCACAGTAATCTGATAATGTGAAAGTCAGTAATAAGATTACTCTCACAAGCATAAATGTCTGTGGTGAAGCTGGTGGTTCACTTTGGTGATGCATCACTATGTAAAGTATATTTGAATCCTTCGAATCATGTAACTATACGGCTCAGTAAAATTAGGGGATATTTTAAAAGGAGGTATCATATAATGAAATATGACCTATATTTGTAAGCAGTGCATGTAGACCAAAGTATTGGGACACCTATACAAAATTATTAGGACTGTGTCTGTGGGACTTTTTACCCATTTACTCAGAAAAACATTTGTAAGGTCAGGCGCTGAGTGCCTTTATATGCATATCCAATAACTGCATAAAAACTGATTTTTTTTTTAGCAATCCAGTCAACAAGTATACACACAGTAGTAATAAAAAAATAGTAAGCCTCTGAGTTGATATGATTCAGGAATGGAAGGACAGTCAGGTTATTTTAAATACATTTATGAGACATTTAGTTTTAAATCTAAAAACTTTAGAATAAGTGGACCTGGCGACTTTATGGCTTGTTTTTATGTATATTTATGGATATTTAGGTTTACGTACATGCTTAGACTGAGAAAGCAGATTGAAATCCGGTAACTGCTATACATGCTATGAAAAGTACACCAAGGGTAACATTCTCCTGACAACTCGTCCACTCGAGGGAAGAAATGTCACGAAAGGACTTTTTGCTGTGGTGGCATTAAAGTAACAATCCTAAATTCAGCGCACTAATGTTTCTACAGACTGCAGTTCTAGGTGCTTAATGTTGTATACTTGTGGCAGTGGGACTGAATGAACCACTTGAACTCGGTGACTAAAAGTTGTGTCCCAATACTTTTGTCCATATAGCATTTTGTATCTACTCTGGACTCACTTTACAGGTAGACTGTTATTTCTACGTCAGTGAAAGAGAAAAGAAAAACATAACGTCAAGAAAAGCAAGAAAAACAAAACGATGCAATATTGATGGCAACTCGGCTACTCTCATGATAGTTGTGCTAGCATGCTGTTTTACTTACAATGCTACCACATCACTGCTGGTAAATACCATTACCTTTTGTCGCATTATCCCTTGAAGATAATAAAATCTTCAGTATTCATCTTATTTATATCGAAGTTAGACATTATAAAAAGTGAAACCACAATTCTGAACGGTTATTAAAACTGAATCAGTGCTGTACCTGGTTTGGTATTTATACAGCTGTCCTATATAGTAGTATCTTCTGAAAAAGGGCCATCTGTGGATCTCATCTGTGCTACGATATGGCAAAGGCTTTATGGTTGGAAGAAATGAAGATTGCACAGTACCTACAGTGAAGTTTGGTGGAGGCATTATTCTGAGTGTTATTGCTGTCAGAGTACTACAGCACCCTTGGTATATTCACGCAGGATGATCTCAGGTACGGATCAGTCTGGGTGGGAATGTGTGTGTGCTTTGTGTGGGGGAAGAGTGTTTTGTTTTAACAGGAACTATGCAGTTGGTCAGGATTAAGTCAAAACCATATGCTGCCAAGTAGACAAATTCTTGAGGAAATCCTACAGCCCTCTGTAAGACAGTTCTGACATTCGTCTTCAAGTACAGTAATTACTCCGATACAATATCTATACTATATACGTTATGCACAGTTTAACATCCATCCAATCAACGTTAGGTTTGAAGTCTTAAGATTTATAATAGGAAATAGAAATCTGTGTTGTATACTGTTACATCTAACTCATGTCTGAATGGCAGAAAACCAGTATGCACAAACTCTTGAGACACCTGCTGACAGAAAAGAGTATCGCAATCCTGAAGGCAGAGCAACACTCCATTGGTTTTCAATGAAATCTTCAAGTTTTCTTTTTATAAAAGGTACAAAGATAAGAATTACTGTATTATACAGTACAGTAATAAATGTTTTGATATGGTGTTTTCATTAATATCAATGTGCGGATGTTAAACGGCCCATACCAGAACAATGTAATCAGTTCTAGAGATCAATATCATTTAAAAGTCCCAGTTAACTGACGAGTAATCATAATCAGTGTTTGGCTCATCAGAACACAGAAAAATCCTGGGATATGTTTCAAAATGATTTACCCACAGTCAGTTAGCCCAGAGATCTGGAAAATTTATAAAGGAATCATATAAAAAATTAATAACAGAATGATTCTCCAATCTTATTCTCTCAGGAAATAATGCTGGCAGTCTTCATAAGTGAATCAACTCATTACATTAAGGGGAAGGTCTGTAAGAAATGTATTTGATATTTATAAAACTAAACATAATTAGCTCCATGTTATATTGCCTCACACAGAAGTTTAAACATAATTGACAAGTATGCCTCTTTGTGCTGACTGGTTTAATTGTCTGCCACCTACCGCCTTTGGATTTGATCCTGTTTACAGAGCCTGTGGCAGTCATGGAGCACGATTTAGTTCCGAACACTGTATGTCACTGTCAGACTGAGAGAAGTATTTTGCTAAATATACAGTTAAGGGCTTTTTGAGGGATCAGCTGACACAGTGGTCTAATACATGCGCCCATCACAGTCATGCACTTCATGGAAACAATTGTCTGAAAAAGGGAAGGGTTGATGTTGCACCAAACACTTCAAGTGACTAATTTGGGAGGAACTGCAAAACTTGGTTTGCATTTGTGCCCTGTGATGGTTTCCTTGAGGTACTTTAGCTTCCTCCCGCAGAGAGAGAAGAGGGAGGAGCGCGAGAGAGACCGAGAGATACAGAGACGAGAGAGAGAGAGAGAGAAAGAGAAGAGAGAGAAAGAGAAGAGAGAAAATGATGGCTTGGAAATAAATATTCATCAGTAAATTCACCAAACGTTCTTTTTGACATTTCTTAAATGATCAGAGCAGCGCTGAGTTTGATGAAAAACAGGAGGTCATTCAAATTCCTCCGAGGGACAGATAAAAACATCACATAGTTCCTATAATGGAGGAAATTAACAACATGTCAATCAATCAGCCGATCAATCAATCAATCAACCTGTATTTGTATAGTACTTCTCACAAAGCAGCTTTTGGCAAGAAGCCAGTGCCGAAAGTGACAAGGAAAAACTCCCTCATATATGAATCAAATTGCAATTGTCACATGCAATCTTAGTCCTGTCTTCACTTTGTACAATACTGAAAATGTGTTAACAAAATAAGATTCCGAGTTCACAGACTATCGTGTACAAGACTCACAGCTTGTGATTCCTCGCCCAGACCCAGGTATTAGGGAACTTGGGGGTATCTGATATCCAAACAAACAACCACTGGGGGGAGTTATGTGTCCTCTGGCCCCTCCATCCAATTATTTGTGCACCAGATCAGCAAAAGGTGTCTGCTCGGCGTCTTGAAGGCCTTTTCAGTGTTTATCAGAGTTCCCAGAAAAATCTGTCGAAAGCGAACACATAGGTTTTGCTCCATGTGTCTGGATCCCTGGGCAATATCCTGCTCGGATGAGATTGAAAGGGGATAATCTTTGCTCAGAGTTATGCACCGAATTGGCACACGACCCGCTAACCATCTGCCGTGAAGAGAAGTGCTCTGCCGAACATTCAGCCTTATTTTCATTTCAAAGATAGCAGTGTGAGAGGAAATTAATGTGGACTCAAAAGGACAAGCTGCTGCTTGGATAAAAATTAAGGCATGCATGAAATGTATACTTGGATAAAAATGAAGTCTCAGAGATGCAACTAGATAACAGGAAAAACAATCTAAATCACAGCATGCAGGGATTCATATTATTGTGCGACTGTGGTGGCCTAGTGGGTAAGACCCTGGCCTGCGGACCAGAAAGTCCAGCATTCAAACCCAGAGCTGGGTTCCTGAGTGTCACGCCCACTTCCTGCACGGCGGGTCATACCCAACCGTGCACTCAATCTGCGTCTCCGTCTTACTAATTAGT
>JAUZST010002870.1:0-17633 GCA_034779995.1 Parotocinclus haroldoi
TAAATACTCGCTCACCGAGCGTTGGTAGTGTTTCAGCACCAAAATGGCCTCGTTTACAGGCCAGGACATTTTTTACATCCGGGTCTACGGCACATGCGTGCTGCCTTTATTTCGGGATAAATTTGGCCCGTGCTAGAGCGGTTTAGGAGGAACAGGCCGCTTTAACGGCCGCATGAGGGCGCCAAATCTAATATGGTCCATTTCTACCTTTATAAGCGCAATACATAGCAAGCACACTACAGCCTAAATTATTTAGCCCACTTTGTTTCCCACTGGAAACAATTTAGTAGTCGGTCACAGACTGCTCTCAGTAGTGAACGTCTGTGTACAGACCAAGATCAATTAAAGATAAAGTGGGCTAGATAAAAAAATGTAAAGTGCAAAATAATAATATTATTTATATCTGTGTTTTGTATAATATGTGCTGTACAGATTCAAAGCCTATACTGTGCCCTAAGGGTATTTGGAGAGTCCAAAACTAGAAACCTGATGTACAAAAAACCTGTCTAAACTGCTTGTTTTGCACACTGGAAATGTAGAGGGGCTCACCTGTACACCTCGGCTTGAAAAACAGCTTTAGGGAAACAGCTGTGAATCAAAAAATGAGGGTGTTTAACAGTAAGTATATTAAGTGATTTAGCACTAAAGTGGATGTTACTCTGCCATGGGGGGAGAAAAGAAGAATGAATTGCAATAAGTTTATGCTAATGTACATGATATGGTTGCTAGTACAATTAATGACTTTGTTATCTTTAGTGATCTAATGTGGTCTATTTTTGGGAGTGACTAGACAAACCATGTCAGCTGTTTGTAGCGTGGCATAATTTGTTTTAAATATATTGCTCACAGAAATTATGGTATACCCCATATCAATTATGCCATAATGAAATATCCCATAATTTTTGTTAGCAGCGTATTTGCGAGTGCCTATTACTCCATTATAAAACAAAACTGCCTGTGACTAAAGCATTAGCCACTCAAACTTTTGGAAAGGTGATGGGGCATTGTGGGGAATGTATTGTCTATGTATGTATTGTCTATGTATTGTCTAATTTAAGCAGTGTGTTCTGTAGCTCGGCTCAGCAAAATTGTCATTTCTTAGGCCACAGTAACATTTTACTGCCAAATCAAGGGTCATCATATGTGCACTAGTTTAGACATTTTTAACACATCCCCTGTGATTATCCCCTCTTCATAAAGTTATAAGCCTGTGATGTGTTTAAGAAATAAGTAAATATATTGAAGTTACGTAAATGTGGTTAGTTGGACACTTGGGGGCATTTAATACATAGACATCTGCATGCATGAAGTGTGTGGGATTTTATTTTTATTATAGAGAACAGAGGATCATGGATATGTCATGTATCATGCAAGTAACAGAACTAGGGCATGTTAAAGGCAAGATGGCATTGTTTAACACAATTTTCTTGTTTTTGGGTTCAATTCAGTACAATTATAAATCATTAAATCGGATATCATGGTGTTGGAGTGGTAGCCTTTTATCCAGTGGCCTTGGTTTGAGTGCAATATTAGCTGCTGTCTGTATAGAGTTTCATGAACTCCCTGTGTTTGTGTTGTGCTTTCCAGTAGGCACTTTTGGTTCTTCATATATTTCAAAGATGTGAGTTAGGTCAGTTGGAGTAGCTCAACTGTCCAAAGGACATGTGTGTTTTATCCCCTTTTTTGTAAGCAGTATATAATGTTGGGAGTCCACATCCCAGAGTGGTTGTTTCCTTGCTGCTTAGATCTGTGTCTATGACACATCACCCAGTAACCAATAAGTAACTACATTTTCTCTTTTCTCTCTGAGCTTAAATACCAGTACCAGCTTCAGCACCACACACACAGATGTTCCTCCACCTCAGCCTCACTCTACTGGTCTTCATCAAAAGAATCCAGTCGCACCATACTTGGGTCCCACCAGAGTGCAGTAACTCCTCGGTCATTTTGTTATCGGAAGACGATATTCCTCCAAGGACTTCCTGCTGAGGACTCAATATCTCAAATCTTATACATTATTTAATTGAAATGTTATCATTTGCTTAATTGCACTAATAATACAAACTAACACCAAGGCCACCCATGGAGGATGGGTCCCTTTTCGCATCTTGGTCCTCCCAAGGTTTCTTCATTCTTCTTTCAAGCAGTTTTTCTTTTCCACTGTCACCCTAGGCTTTCTCAATTTGGGATTTGCCTTTTAAGATAATATAATATTGTAAAGCTACTTTGAGACAATGCTCCATTGCAAAAAGCGCTATATAAATAAAGTTGGCTTTGTCTGCGACTTGACCCATCACTTGTGAGGCCACATGTCGTCACATCCACGCAGTCACTTTTGGACCTTACACCCATTCTTTCAGTATTCACAGTATTCAGGTTTTCACGAAACCCCTACCATTCGCAAGTGCGTTAGCTCTGCACAAACCCTTAAGCCTTAAGCCTCCTTTTTAACTCATCACGGCCCTGAACCCTTTTACAGCTGCCCCACTTACTCAGCCCTTTATAAGCGCTAAACCAAATCTCTAAATCACAGCCTCTTCTATACCATCAGCCCTTCATCAGCACACGTGCAATCAGGGACATTCGATGATTATGTTTCGGTGTTTATCCTGTAGATAGCGCTAACAGCTAACAGTTAGAACCACGCGCATGCCATGACGTATTTCCTGGGATTTGTTGGCCATTTCTATTAGCCAATAATGGGGTGAAACACGGATCTGCTGCTCAGCGTGTGCCGTCCGTTTGCAAAGGAAACATCGTATAGTATCGCATGTAACGTAAATATCTCCGATTCGCGATTGCAGATAGGTGTATGGCGGGATCCAAATCAGGAGGGCTAGAGCAAATGAAGCCCTATTGAAAGTTTGATGTAGATTGTTGCAGAGTGTTTCGGAGCGCGATGCTGAGTCCGGTTTCGCACAGTAAGGTGGCACGGCACGGCGCGTTACGTTACGCACGCGCGCGCACGGAAGACGTTTCAGATTTCGGTTTGATATGTGAACAGCGCAAGATGCCCAAAGTGGAGCAGCGTACAAAATGAGAAATATGACCCGAAACCGGACTCCTCCACTCAGAATAACGGAATGACAGCTAGATCACGCCTGCCGTCGCTGCAGGAGGAGTAGAATCCGTTGTTCAGGCGCGTGGACACGCTTGTGATGAAGGTAATGGAGCGCGTGCTGGAGAATGTGTGACCGTTACGATTTAAGTCCATGCTTACTTGTATACTAATTAAAGACCGGTTAGAGTTAGTATCCTGCTATTAAACTCGGCAGTTAAGCTAAACACAGACTTGAACGGATGACAATAGGCGATATGCTGAACATTTTTTCCTTAGGAGTTTGGATTTCTACTGGGTTTGAACGTGGCACGGGTGAGTTTTGCAACATTAGTTAAAGGCACTGAAACGCTTAGCTATAGTAGCAATAAGTGAAAAGGCAAGACTGTTTGGTTGTTTGTTTTCCTTGGCAGTTTTCTAACGGTACTTTGAAGTATCTTAATAAACATTAACAAAACATCCAGCGCATAATCTTCATTAACGTTATACGATCACAGACAGTTTTAATGTGTATTGTGGAGTTTTCTAATATATGTTAATATTAGTTCTTAATTTGTCTAAAATTTGTATCCATTATGCTCAGTTAAAAAGAAGCTTGTTGACCAAACCTCGTCATTTCATTTCGGGAAACACGGGATACGCTGTTCAGTTATATTTATTTGTTATGCTGTAGAGTACGCTCCACTTTATTACATGTTAATTATAGGTACCCGGTTTTTTATTGGCTCTGCACACATTTGCAATCAGCTGGCAGTGAGATAACAGCAACCAAACCTCAAAGGACTCAAAGGTTGAGAATTTAAAAAATATCACGTTTTTACTTAGTTAATTTACCAAACCTGCTCGTTGATCACCTCATTAGCAACGATGCACTAATACTGTGTGGGGCTTCCTGTTACACGCAAAACAGCCTTAGTTCTTCATGGCATGGATTCCACCAGATGATGAAAGCGGTCCTTTGAGATTTTGCTCCATGTTGATGTCATTGCATCACACAGTTCCAGCAGAATTTTGCACTCTTATTCCCCTATTCTGCCACATCCCAAAGGTGCTGTGTTAAAATCAGATCCAATGGCTGTGAAGACCACTTAAGAACTGTATCACTGTCTTGTACATAAAACCAGTTTTAGATGACTTTTGCTTGTGCCATGATGCATTAGACGATGTGGCATGTAGACTTTAGAAGATGGCTAAACTGCAGCAAGTATGTGATGTACATGATCAACATCAATACTCAAATGTGGCATTCAAGCGATAATTAGTTATATTAACACATCCAGAGTGTGCCAAGAACACATTTCTCACACCATTTCACTGCCCCACGATACTAGACTGTTGACATGAGAGGTAGTGTCCACATGTTCTTGTTATTGGTGCCAAATTCTGTCCATACCATCTGTGTGTCTCAGCAGACATCAAAATTCATCAGTCCATGATATGTTTTTCCAGCCTTCGGTTGTCATGTTTTGATTGGCCTGAGCCCACTACATAATTGGTTTAGTGTTCTTGGCTGGTAGAAGTGGAACCACATGGTGTTTTGCTCTTGTAGCCAGTCTGCCTCAAGGTTTGACATGTTCCATTGAATGCATTTTCATTCTGGGAACTGACTGGATTATTTTTCTTTGTTGTGATTGAAAGCCTCATGAGATACCACAGTTAAAGGAATATTCAAATCAGCTTGTCTGTCACCAACCCTCATACCATGGTTAATATCACTGAGGCACTCACGTTTGTCTCCGTTATGACAGCTGACATGAATATTACTTGAAGCTGCTGTCCAGTATGCATGGTTTTATGCACTACACCTGCGACCAAACTATTGGCTGAAGTAATAATAGCTTTGTTTTGCTAATAAACTGTTGTGTGAGTATATAAAGTATTTCACAAAACGGAGTAAACACTCACATTTTTCTAACTATTTTATTATATTTATGTCTTTTCATGGGACAACACTGAAGATATGAATCTTGGATGCAATGTAGTCAGTCTACACCTTGTATAACAGTGTAAATTTCCTGTGCCCTCAAAATAACTCAACACACAGCTATTAGTGTCTAAACTGCTGGAAACAATTTTTTGCCAATTAGCCATTTTCCCTCCCCGGTATCATGTGACTCTCATACTGGTCACTGGAAGTTCGATGCCTGTCGATGCTCAGATAATACGCTGCATGATGTATCAAACTGGAGGAAGCCGCTCGCTAAAGATCATGAATAAGAAAGACCACAAGCAGTTTGCTGAAGACAAGCAGACTAAGGACATCTATTACTGAAACCATGCCCTGTGCTCAGACCAAGATTATTATTATTTGGTTCAGATGGAGTCAAGCGTGTGTGGCAGCAAAGAGGAGTACAAAGACAAGTGTATCTTGCCTACAGTCAAACGTGGTGTTGGGAATGTCATGGTTTGGGGCGGCATTAGTGCTGCCGGCTGTGGAGATGAACAGTTCATTCAGGGAACCACAAGTGCCAACATGGACTAAGACATACGAAAGCAGAGCATGATCCTCTCCTTTTCGGAAATTGGGCTACAGTGCAGTATTCCAACATGGTGATCTTAAACACACCTCTTGCTAAAGAAACCAAAATTCTGATTGGAACAGTATGGCGATTTTCACTTAGATATACTCACTTTAGTTGCCAGTGGTTTTAGACATTAATGGCTGCATTTTCAGTTATTTTGAGGGTACAGCAAATTTACACTGTTACACAAGTGTAGAATGGCTACATTGTATCAAAGTGTCATATTTTCAGTGTAGTTCCGTGAAATTATATAATAACGTTTACTAAAATGAGGGGTGTGCTCACTTTTGTGAGATACTGTACAGTACTATGAACTTTGTTACTATGTTTGAAGGACTGTTTCACTCAAACTCATATAATGCTAAAAGAAACAACAGTATCAAATGTAATAAGTGCATGTGTGAATTATTTGGCCTTATTATTGTACCCTGTTTTTTACATTACTTTCTCCAGAGTTATTACTCTATATCCATTGCATCGTCAGTTCCGAAGTATTGTTTTTCGAGAAAAAAATGTGAGGTTGCTGTATGATTATTTTTTTAGTTTATATATAGTTTTTTTTTACTTTGCAGCTACATGTCAGAGGCTGAACTAAAGGTCTCTATTACTCAAGAAAAATCTTGCTCGCATTTACATTCTTCATTTGTAGAGCTTTACTCAGTCATTTCTTTTAGAGAAAAGCCCAAATCCTACCGCATAGCATAGACAGTCACTGTGACATTAATCTGAACACTGTAATTACAACCAAAGGTCTTGTGAATGTATTTATGTCAGTATTCTCCATTGGAATACTGAGGTTCTTGAAGCACCAACATAGCAGCAATGAATGCAGACAGCTAACCAAGCAATAACCAAGGCTTATTTTGAACCCTCGATTTGTATGCATTACTATGCCTTCCATGTTCCGTTTGTGAGTGATGTTAATTGTTAAAAATGATTCTTAGAGTTTCATGAATGTGCATTTGCATAGTACATCCAAAGGTGGATAGGAAGGGAATTCTATTCATTTTGTTCAGTGGACAATCTAGCTTTAGCTTTTCCACCAAAAGAATGCTGTCCTTAGGCAGCTTGGCATCACATATTCTTGGTAACACCTGTCTCAAAAGGGAAGTCAATCACCTTCTTACAGATTGTTTTCAATTAGTCTGATTTTTAATGAAGAGGAGGGAGAAATAATCGTTGTTGAGTCAATAAGTTGTTTATGCTCCACGTTTTAATATACACTGCTCACAAAATTTGGGGGATATTTGAGATATTTCATTATGAGAGCTTTCATTTTGAAGTATCCCCTTATGTTTGTGAGAAGTATATTTTCACTATTTAGCATATCTATCTCGTCCACAAATGGAACAAGAGTAATGTGTGTATCTCAGAAGCATCCAGGGTAGCAGAGCCCATACCTTAAATCAAATCAATCTTTGCTTGTTTGTGGATTTACCTATGTCAAGCCTGGGCAACACAGTGACTCAGTGGTTCACACCATCGCCTCACAGCAAGAATGTCCTGGGTTGATACTTGGGTCCTTCCTGTCTGGAGTCTGCATGTTCTCCCTGTGTTTGTGTCACAATCCAATGGCATGCATTAGGTTAATCTGTGAAACCTGATTATGGAATGCTACACATGCTTTTATTCAGCATATACTCTGCAAAAATAAAGTGAGGGCAGTAAGTCATTAATCTGTTTTTGTTTCTAAACATAGAATTTTCAGAGGTGCTGAGATATTGTAAAAAAAAACCATTGTGACATTATGAAGTTTGCTTTTGCTTTTTGTTCTTTTGAACTACATGGGTGTTGGATACAGGTGTTTAAAGCATTTAAAATTTCTTTGTATTTAACTTAACTGTAAAAAGCCTGGAGTGACACTAGTTGTTTCAAAGCCAGTGGCCTACACATTGAATATTCATGAGTTGAGTGTGACAACACAGCTGAGAGCTCCCCTCCCTAGTTGTCAAAGGTAACGGGCCATTAGTTTGCACCTTGCCCTGACCGCAAGATGTGTATACACACACACACCTGTCAGTTTTGAAAGTGGCTTTAGGTTAGCTATTATGAGCCTGTTCACCGTTGAGATGGATGGACTGAGCATGTATTCACTATGTATTCAGTATAGTGTAGTTTTTAAATAGGATTGCTGCTGGACCATTCTTGCCAGTACTGTAGTATTTCTGATGTAAGTATAATTGACCTTTAAGTACGTTGTTCAAATTTTTAATGTCTGTGGTGTTCCATTAAATTTGACCAGCCCTTGAAAATAGTAAGAATATGCACATATTTACTTGACCTGGTAAGGTCTGCTTGATCATAGAAAATGAATGGAATTAAAACGAAAGTGCAAATTTTGAGATAGGGGTCTAAGGTTGTAAGGGTTTGTAAAATAAATGTTTTGGAGGACCCAGCCAAATTTAACTGCAAACACCAGGGATTACACTTTGTTTGGAACATATAGTATTTTTTCCCTAACAGTAAATCTTTCAAGGGCATTTAAAATGCAGTTGGATGATGGCTTGCTTTTTTGTGCACATCAGTTATCGGGTTGCATCTTTGTTTTATTACTTGTTAACTGCCTTGTGAATGAATAAAAAAAGGAAGTGTTCCCCATCAAATATGCTATTTTGTTTGAGTTTGTAGGTGAATCAAAGCTAACACAACCACCACACATTGCAGTCTTGCATAATGAGGATTTCATATAAAACATACATGTACGTTTTAACAAGATAACAAAGTTCACTGGGATCAGAGTGAAATGTTTGTGACATGCATTTGTCAAAGAAGGATCGAGCACCCAAAGCATTTTTCTCACACTGTCAAAACCTTTGCACTATCATTAGTTTTGAGTATGTGTTATTCGATAATGAGCAGCTCACCACCAGTCACACACATGCACATTGCATATTCAGCCAAGCATATTTTTTTCTTTCCCTATAGGAAACAGTAGTCTAGTCACATTCAGAATAAACAGTGCAATGTGGAAAGGTTTTGTTAAACCAATACTTAATATCTACTTGTCCAAAACAACCATCTGTTTTTTGACAGTCAGTTAAAAGATTTTGGTGTCAGGAGTCATATGCTTCAACGAGCTATTTTAATTACTACTTTATTGCGTCACATTAAGGGGTGCCACCTCTCAATGGCAAACCCCCACCAGAGTTTCACCCACTCTTTAATTGAAGAGCCGCCATTTTGGACTACTGGTTTTATGAGCAACGTGAATAAGACCTTGAACACTAAATTTGAAAGATTATGCAATATAGACAAACAATGCTATCTGCAAGGGTTAACCAACTGTGTCTGCCTGTGTTTTTAACAGGCAGCCCCCTCCCCTCTCTGACTGAATCAGCTCTAGATTACTGATATAATGAATGATATAAATACTAAAACAGCCCTAGAACTGTAAAAGCCTTAGAACGATAGCGAATCAGAGAAATATGATAATGTAATAGCATACATTAACAAAACAACTCAAGTATCCTATCCAGACACACCATTTTAAAGTACTCAATCAGAGATGTCCTGCTGTAGCGGTTTCAACATCTTCAGTTGCTTCCCCATTGGGATAAGATTCTGGGTCAAATTGGAAAGCTTGAACAACTGCATGTCTATTAGCCATCACCATACAACAACTGTAAACATTAGCACATGTTAAGACCACTTCCCCTTTCCTCCACCTTGCCCTGCCTCTCTGCTCCTTATTGTCATTTAAAGATACTGACACAGAGATGATACGTTTACAGGAAAGCTCATTGTGGGACTATAGTTCTGACTATAAGAGACTTTGGATACAGTAATAGCCAACAACTAAGACGTGACCTATTAATAGCATAAAAAAGCAGTAAGTCGTGAGATGTTTAAGGTAAACTTTAAGGTATCTAAATACTAGGCCAGCTTGTTAGGTTTTTAGACATACCCTTTGAGTGTTCTAATGTTACCACTAGTTTATTTGCAGATAATTTTTTGTTTACTTTGCTATTTTGTAAAAAAAAAATGAAAGCATTACTCAAGCGACTGAATGCACTGCAGAGCTATTTAGTTGTCATACATGAAGGCCTTCTTTCTTGTTTTTGTATTGTTGTTGTTTTTAATTTAGTGGAAAGAAGCATGATTTCAGACTGGACCAGTACAATTTGCTGTTGTACAGAAACTAGGCCTAAATTAGTCGACTCCAGAAATGGAAGTCTGCAAGCATGCTGCTGATTTATGCAAAAGTTTAAAATATTTAACTTCTGTTTTTCCTGGCTCATGATTTAAACTTCGTTTGTTAGGTAAATGTACACCAGGAAATCATTCCCATAAATTTATTTTGCCATCATTGTAATAATGTATGAATATTGAATCTACTTTCCCTTGTGATGGTGGAACTTGTTTGAAATGTTGTAAAATACACTGAGCAAAACACATTCTTATGGTGGTATTCAGTGGATGTTTTCTGCATTACCTGCCAGTGCAATAATGGTTTACTTAATAATAAACAAACAACAAATGTGTGAACTTTAACACAATATTTTAATTTGTTGAGTATTCCTATTAAATACTTTCTACTGAAAGCAATTAAATCATCATTGCTTCAGTTGCAGTCATTTAAATTGTACATAATTTATTTCACAGATCCAACCCACTTAAAATCCACTCCATTAACCACATGTGAAGATTAAGACATGCAAATAAATAAACATAAGACTCATTAGTGTGTACAAAGACGGAACTATTTGTGAAAGCACTGCATCTTTCAGTTTTTGACATTCTACAGAATATGAGCTGCTGCTGGACTATGTTTCTACTATGCAGCCAGTTGCTTTCTTTTTAGTCCATTTCATGAAACAGATTTGACCTAAAAAACAGATGAGGTTTCTTTTGTTTGTTTGTTTTCTTTAACGTCACTAAAATATATTTGGTGCTGAAAGTATGCTATTATTCAATCAGGAAGTCTTTCCCATATACGTTTTGTAGATTAAGCAGGTTGCTCAATCCTGTTTATTCATTGATGTTGGAGTGTATTTATTGGCATGGATATTTATATTTAGTTTTCATGCAATATAAAAATTGCTTTCAAACAAATAAAGAGGCCATATGTCTGGTACTCCATTGAATTTAAACTAGCTAACAGTGATAGCAATGGGACAAAATGTTAGTATGCCTATAAAAATAGTTTTCATAATTCATTACGATTAAAGGTAAAACAAGAAGTGGTGGTAATAAATTACAGCAGACTTTGCCTGGAGGTTGCATTAGGTAAGTACAACTTATTGTATTAAGGAAATTATGTTTTGTGCCCGAGCCATTTTTCTTTATACTTGTTCATGTGACTTGAGTGGTTATGCCCCTGGTGTAAGAGCCCCTGACAGTTTAGGAATCCATTTTATTTTACCATTTTATTCTGCTGCGTTTTCAATGAAGGTGAGATGCAGTAAATTGTTTGGCCAAGGTGTCTGCCGTTTGTGATGACAACAGGCAAAAGTGAATTAAATCTGATCTTTTATGTCATATGTGCTAATATTATGGCCCTTTTTACGAAATTTAGGCAGAAAAAATGCTCCATCCACTACATTTTTGTAAATAAACTTTGGATGACTTTAGGTGTGGCAGTGAAACAAACAAGATTAAAGGGATTTAACACGATCTTTTAGCAAAATAATATTTAGAGCCATTTACAGTCATTTTACAGCTGCGTTCACTTTCACCACATAACCAGGTACATTATAATTTTAAAATATAAACTTTACAGTTAGTTGGGTTGACTATTAAATCTAAATCTAACACAATTAATTTTGTTTTGATTTATAATCAAATGGAACGACATCATGTGCCTTGATCTGTCAATCACACCTTGATACATAACCGATAATTTAAAAAACCTTTTACATCAAACTTTTCTGCATTTCAACTTTAGCAATTTTACAACTTTTAAACTTTGTCCCAGTGTAAATTTTTTTTGTAATATTAAGGTGTTTATTGGGTGTTTTTCCATTCAGGTTTTCTATGCACATTTTTGCACAAGTTTACAAAAACTTGGTAAAGACTTTTAATTTCCGATTTGAACCACGTTTAGTTGTGGTATTGAAATATAAAACAGAAATGAAATTAAATCCAAAATACACAAAGTGTATTTTTTACATTACATTACATTACATAAATTTTTACATTCTTTTATTTCAACATTCGTAATGAGCACTGAGCAGAAGATAAAATGAAAGTAACAGACATCACCAATTAGAAGGCAAATATTGCAACTGCTTATTTTTGTAGATATTCATGAAGAAATGCCTGAATTGGCCACAGGAAGACGTGACTGCAGTATCAAAATGACAAGCTTAAACAGCTTAAAAGCAAAAGTTTAGAGGAACCAAGGACAAACGAGGCTGTGGCTGAATAACATGACCATTACCATTACTGTTCCCTCTGTTTGATTGTTTATCTCTGGTTGAGATGTAAAACATTGCGATTTTGTGCATGCGCATCACTTTCAGAGCATGAATGTTCAGGTAAATATCTGATATATGTCTCATTAAACATATAACGAGTAAAACAAAATCAAATTTAGGCCACTTTGCCTGCTGTGAGAACCTAGTCTAAAGGTCTGGGCCAACAAATAATGTTATGGTGTTGTTTTATGTTCATGCAAATTCTTGTCTGTTGACATTATGCTATTATTCTGCTGTTTGGATGTGGCTAGCTTTTGCTTCTGTGCCTCTAATGTTAACCTGGGGGATTTTTTATTTTGGACGATGTTAATGTCAAAATGAATCTAATAGCTCTATAGTACCCCCTTGGCATTACCTTCTACTTTGGATTATAATTATAGTATTTTATTTATAATAGGTTTATCAGAATCCTGTGCTTTTTTTTTTATATGTTTGGTCAGGTAACAAGACATTCTATACATTTTATATTATTTTCTCAGTACAAGGTTTCTGGAGCCTAGTGTTACCCAAAAAAGATAGCACTGTAAATTCTTCCTTTCTCGTTTCCTCTTACCTCCCCTCAGTACTTCAGTGACAGGAAGACAGCTTGCTTTACCTTCCAACCCGCTGCACACGGCTCACCTTAATAAGCTCAGCTTTGCAGAGTTTAGTGACAGTATTTTTCTTCAGTGATGTTTTATTACACTACAATTAAATTCAAACACAAATTCTACCCAGTGTAAACTAAAACAAATTAAAGGTTTCTATTTTTGCTTCTTGAATCTATCAAAAACATAGCTAATTATAAAACTTCATAGGCAATGGACATGACAAGCAGCAAGTTGAATGAAATTTCTTATTTTTGTAGCTTGTTTCTTTTTATCTGAGATTATTCTCAAACTATGTTTAAAAAAGTGGGCCCTTAAGCATCTTGTTATCTAGCCTCTATTGTTTGAGTTTTTGTCTTGTAAAATGATGTACAACTTTGCAGTGGGCTCTAAGGGAATTGCTACGCTTGTTCCATATTCAGCATAACCTGCATAGTCTCTAAAGATCTCCTTGAATCTAACAGCAACTCATCTGTATCATGATCCAGCAGAGAGTTTCCCTGGGGCAAGAACAAAAGAGGATGAGCAGAATATGGCTTTGTGTTAAACAGGGTTTGCACAGATGCCTGAAAGACTAAAGTGCTTGATTTGAAAGGCATAATTTTAAAGATTAATCTATTTAACAATTTCTATTTTGAAAAGCATTTTTTTAGTTATTAGTAGTATAATTGCTTTGCAGTTGTGTGTTTCCATCTGTGTGCTGTTGTGTGCTCCAAAAGCCTGAAATGCCAAAAGTGTTCTCTCTGTTAGGCTGTATTGTTAACCAATTTAATAACATTTTAGTGCTGGATATAAAGAACACTGTCAAGAGGACAGTGCTTTTTACAAGTATTAATAATAGCTTGGTAGTTAACACTAAAGCACCTTGCCTGGATGACAGTTCTACTAGAAAGTGAAAGCTACAGGATGTGAAATGAGAAAGTTTAATACAAAATAGCCAGTGTTTTGACCTTTACAATTTCGTGCAGAATTGCCTAGGCTAAGTGATGAAATAAAATAATGAAAATTACTAATCAGTTGACATATAGATATACATTTCATTACATTGTTAGATTTTTAAACAACATTTGGCGTGAGGTATTCTGATGCACAGCAGCTTGTACCACCGAGCCAAACTTCAGCGTTTGAACAGGCGGATCAGGGAACCCATATGTTTACGAAAGTAGTAAGTCGGTGAACATCTGTGGTCTTCACTCCATGAAGCCCATCCCTATGACAGCAATCGTTGTTACAGATTAGGTACGAGGCAGACGAATTTTGGTTAAAGTGGATTTATTAGCAAAACATAATTGCCACATTTTGCACATTGAAGCCATCAAAGGTTATTAAGGTCTTTCTAGGACCTTCTGCACTGCTAACTGCACAAGTGAGCACTGAGGGATCTTATTGTGCTTCAACTGCTGACAGGGGTCTCACATTAAATGGCTTTCGACCTCAGACAGACATCCTTGTCACAGAACTTGCGCTTTTGTTCCTGCAGTTATTTGTGCAGAGAGTGATCATCAGTAGTGATGGGCACATGCTGTGTTACCACTGTACATGTGACAAATATTAGTTGGTGACTGGGGGTGAAATCACATCGTGTTCTAGGCAACGTTTGCTCCACTTTAGGTTTATGTCTACTGCATAATGTATACATCCTGATCCTTTTTGTCTGTCATATGGATAATAGCAAGATTAGTTTAATTAATTTCTTCCTTTATGAATAGATTTGGTTTTATGAATAGATTGTTTTCCTCATCGTTACCAGTGGTTCCAGTAATTGTGTAAGGTGTATTTGTGCTGTGGTGAATGCTGGTACCTGTTAACTGTAAATATGTCTACATACCAAACACACATTTATGGTTCTATATACATTCCCAGCATTACTTACAATTAACGTTTTGTGTGCACAAAAGCATGACTTGAGTCCTAGCTATGTACTTGGAATGCTGTTAGAAGTGTCTTCAACACTGTACAGTTTCTTGTTTAATACTGCCAGCACTCAACATCATGTAAGGTGGATAGCATTTACTAGTTATATTTTTATTGGTTAAATGATTAGTCATGTGCCATGTTTAAATATGTATTAAATATGTTAAAATATATCATTTATCTGTTTGCTGAGGCTGTGTTGATTATTTACATCACTATTGAGACAGTACTTGTTTGTGTCTAATTATTTTTTAATAAATGGCAAATAAGGTATGTTCCTTTTGTAAAGTAATTTTGTGACCATATGTCTATACATGTGACTTTTGTCTATAGAATGTTTGTTTTATTAATAAGATCTGCCTAACCTGGGAAAATTGTTTTAACTAATCCAGGTAAGGTTATGATTTTAATAAAGAATATTGTGTAACTTTTAAATATCGTCTGGGCACAGCTAATTTCATACAACTTTAAACTGAAAGGTTTTCTTAAAAGTACCATAATATACTTTATAGAAATTTAATATTGCCCAAATTACCAGAGAAAAAAAACTGAAATCGACACATAGCTAACACATAGCTACAGTACTTTTTCTTGACATTTTTCCTGCAAGATTTCATTTGTGTTAAAATTTACAGGATTGTGTTACAGTCATCCAGATTTTTATTTAAAATTTATCCTTACAATGTACAAGGGGATTTGTAGATAAAACAACACATTACTTCAGTTACCCTACCAAACAGGAAGGGATACGTTTTTTACGTATAGCCATCTTTCTGTTTATGTAACATCCACACTGGGTGTTTGTTGCTTAAAACCATACTTTTGTCTCTGACTAATAAACACAGTTCTAGTCACAGTTCACAACAGCTTCTGGCACTTTGGCACAGGCTTCTGTGCGTGTTTTTGTTGTTAGATGAAAGCAGTGTCTATTTTGCATGCCTTTTTGATAATTAGTGATATTTTGCAAGGCTACAGCAATGGTTCTAGGAGACGTTTTTGCCTCTCTTATCATCCTTCTCTTTGTTCAGAAAGGAGAATGCACTTGCACCCTCTTTCAAGCTGGTTAAGTTTGTTTGTTTAGTTTATTTAACATTGCTATTCCACATCAGTGGCCATGACAGACACAAGTTTACACTTTAGATCACACTCCGGTTGTGGCCAGTTTAGCATATTCACTTACCCTAAGGCGTACCTTTAGACTGTAGGAGGAACTGGAGTACCCGAAGTAAACCCTCATGGACCTTCTCTCTGTGAGGTATTATACTTCAATAATACTTACCACCAATACTATAATATTTACCAGCAAGCCACCGTCCTGTCTGGATGCTTAGGCATAGCTTTGGATGGTTTTCCAATTTTTAACAGTTGCAATAACAGTAACTACTGTATATAACATTTGGTCATTTAAGTATACTTTAAAAGTCATTGTCTAATTTATGAAGACTAACACATTTATGTTTGTGTACTTGTAGTTGTGTGTTCTCTAATCCCTGCCATACTCTGCCCTTATTTTGGAGTTATGTTTATAGCGGTTTTGATGTAACTCAAATAAGGTTTTACTTGGGTTTTTTTAAATTTATTGATAGGTGAAAGCTAAATTTGACCCCACATGGTAAAATATTTCCTGGTGTAATGTGTAAAGTTCTAAGTGAACAAAAGCTGTGGTTATAGATTTGTAAATAGCAATGTTTGTATGCTGCATGTATAGTGCTGTATAAATGAAATTACCCGATTTGTATTTTAAATTATTTAGGCCCTATACTAAGCCTTTTGTTTTTCCTTCTATAGGTTTGATCCATGTAATCTAAAGAGACTGATTCTCTCAGCAATAGAGGAATTTCTGTGTTAACGTGGAGCATTTAGACTCACTGCAGTCTCAGTCATGGAGATCTGCTGGCTCCCCTTGCAGTTAGGAATCGGCCTGCTCCTCCTGATCCCAGTGGTGCAATCTGCATCTAGCCAAGACATGTACACCAACTCCTGGGCAGTTCACATAATCGGTGGGGAGGAGGCAGCCCAGCGCATCGCCCACAAACACAACTTCATCAACCATGGCAACGTGAGTAGTTACCATTATCACTACCATTGCATTATCATTGCATAGCCTTTGACCACATTAAAAATGTGCATCAATGCACTCAGCACTGTAATTCGAACAGGCCAGACCACCTAAACAGGTCATATAACTTGCTTTATCAAAGTGCCCCAGGCAGGTGTAAAAGAAAATCAGTGTACCATTCTTTAACATCAATTGGCATTTGAAAGGAAGCATCCACCTGGCTGATTTTACATTATTGAATTATTTTTAAAATACATAAGCAGAGAGCCCTGCAAGAAATAATGGCTGTCATCCCTGTACTCAGCAGGAGACAAATTGACTTGTCAGATTTTTAGGCTGTTTGATGTGATGTGTTTTTGGTATTTTAAACAATGGGTATACAGTGGCTGAATGGATAGACAGAACCCTGCCTGAATATTTAAGCTTGTGCTCGTGTACTGTACTTGGTTAACGATGTTTTTCTAATTGAAAATGAGTGAATTATTCTATTTTTTGTTTTGTGGTGCTTTAGATTTCTATAAAATTGTGTAAAATTGGACTAGTTACATATAATTTGATAGATGGCATAATATGTTAACCTGATAACATAAAGCTACTTGAACGGCAAGGCTGGATACATCACTATTTCATGTATCTGTAAGAGAAAGAGTTTTGCATGTCCAGGTGCAGTTTGCTTTTGAATGCAAGTTGTTTATGAAGCAAGTGTTTAATGTGGGTTGTTTGAAGTTTTGCTGATTTGGAGTAGAATACACAAAGAGTCACAAGAGAGAAACCATCAGTAATGGATTAAGGCGATCAGGTGCTACTAGGCAACACATTGATTTGAACTGCCGCCCTCCACCCACTGTGTGCTTATTACTGCCAGGTGAAATAAAAAACTGAATGATATCTATCCAGTGGCAAATGTCATATGGTAATAAATGTGCAACCGTAATGCTATCTAATGCTATCTATCTATCTATCTATCTATCTCTCGCTCTCTCTCTCTCTCTCTCTCTCTCTCTCTCTCTCTCTATATATATATATATATATATATATATATATATATATGTAATTATTCGACACATTATAGATTTG
>JAUZST010002871.1:0-17630 GCA_034779995.1 Parotocinclus haroldoi
TTCCTTGCCTGTGCTTTCCTGTTGTGTGTGCGTGTGTGTGTGTGTGTGTGTGTGTGTGTGTGTGTGTGTGTGTGTGTGTGTGTGTATAGGGAGTGTACACATTTTTTTCGCGTCGTACAGTGTTTACGAAGCGTTTTCTAGGATGCCAGTACAAATTGGTACAAACGTAGACGGTCCCTCGGTGTGCAAATGCTGTGTACCTTTGGAGACGTTCCCTAAGACGATGGGCGCTCCCCTTGTTCACTGGTGCTGATGCAGACAGTCAGAATCATCGAACCGGACGTAGGATGCACAACAGGAGATAAGAGGAGGTAAGATGGTATTAATATAACAAACTTAGTACTTGTTTTGTAAATATTAATTGCAGCGGTGTGTATAAATGGTTACAAACGCGTGTGTTTCATGTGAGGAAGTTGAACGCATTTTAAAAGTGGGCGTATCGATTTATCACTAGTATTAGGAAAGCTGCTGCAGCGATTATTTGCTTAACGTGCAACAGAGGTACCGATTATTTTGTCATTTTATACCGTGGTTTATACGTTGCAATGTAATGATGTTTTGGCGAACTGAATTCCCGTAGTAATTTGCTGATATAACCAGCTTGTTTGTTTACCTCCCATGAGGTATATAAGCCTTAGTTGGCAACTCGGGTGTTGTTTGACCAGGCTGCTGCAATCCTACATTGTGTTTTCCCATTAGATTGTGTTCTCTAAGGTCGCGTGGGTCCATAGTGAAAGGTTTTATGTCCTCAGAGAACATGTGGTTTGTTAACTGACTTCATCAGGTTTGGTTTGGTGTGGTACCTTTCAGGATCGTTACATTCATACATATGCTCCAGGTTAGCCATGTGTTTTCATTATGTAATTTCATAAGTAAATAAAGAGTGTTTTACAAATTTTATTGATGTGTTTTACCTGTGTTATTCTTATTTTATAAGTACAGATAGCCACATTTAACGTCCATCTAAACAACGTCTGTTTGCTTTAACAGCCGAGGTTTTAAGAATTAGACATCCAATTCATGTCTGAATGACAGAAAAGCTGCCCTCTGCAACACCTGCAGATAGAAACGAGATTCATAGTCCTGAGGGCAGAAAACCAGTTGCTAATGGTCTTTCAAATTTCATACAACCTAACAGATAATAATTACTGTATTCCACCATAATGTACCTTTATATAGCAAGTCACAAGTGGCTATGCAAACATTCAATTATCTTCTTGGTAGATTCTGCAGATCACTGTTTCTTGTTGGTTCTTGAAATGGATAATTATCGTTCTCTTTTTGAATAATTTTTCCTATCAGTGGCTTCTTTGAAGACCTTGCCTTAAGTAGTTCTTTCTAGAAGCATTTTTCTGTTGTTTCCACAACCATTAATATTTTTGTTCTTGTATGTTGATGATAAATGTTATTGTTCCCTGTGAAGACATGCACTGAGACTTCACCAGGTGGTATGGTGTGGCATGGCATTGTTCAAGTTTGGTTTGTTCATAAAATAACTCACGATCAATACTAAGCTCTACAACCATTCATAATCTGCTTTTATAATGTGATGATCTATAGTGACTATTTAAATGTATAAGCAGATAAGTAGTGGCTGATGGTTTATGGAATAATGGAATGATGTTCAGCATAGCCATAGCATGGGGATTCTTATATCCCTCCAGTAGAGCTGAAGTTTGTTGAGCTGCCTAAGCCCCTTTAAACTACCTAACACATCTTAGCCTCTAAAGCATTTTTCTGGTGTTGCAGAGGCAATGCTGAGACATGACATTTGTTTCAGATGTGTGCCATGCATGTATTAACTGTGCATGTATTGTCATCCACCTTTTCTAAAGCATTTAGTTAAGTGTTCCTTTAATGAGCGAGTAAACCCATTTTCACTTTAAGAACCATTTGAAAGCTCTAGTAATCGGCCCCTTAGGGACAATCACATTTCAATAGAATTCTGCTTAGAACCTTCTTTTTTCCTTTCAAAATCTACTGATTTTACCAGAAACAGACCAAATATGATTTTAAACAAATTCATTTTATGGAACGGCAAGCATTTGGTATTGATTGCCACATGGTGAGTGTGATATGATTGTACAGTCGGAGTAACCATAGCTGTATAGTTGAGTGTGATAGATTCATAACCACATATTCACTTATTTTCTACAAGAACCAGAACTGCTGGTCTCTGTGACATTTCTGCTTTTTGGCAAAGTCTTACAAGTTCTTTAAATGCCAGACTTGTCATATGGTTTATATGGCTTTAATGAAAACGGTGAATGGATGGCATTTGCAGATTTCATCACAGATGTAGCTAGTTCCACTGACATAAATCCTTTAACTCAAGAGTAAACATTTTCTCCATGCAAATACTGCTGTAATTACATAATCTATCCAAACTGACATTTACCCTGTGCCTTATCAAAAAATGTCTGTAAAATGCTTGAATATTAGTTAAAATGTCGTAGCTCTTCTACCGGCATGTTCATAGTGGTTCATAATTGGGTCATCATAAATAAAGGATTACTGCATACCTCTCGTGTTCTGGGTATTGCACAACACCTCTGTATCAGATATTTCTCATTAATGCTGGAGATTAGTGGCATCTCCTCTGTATCAAATATTTCTCAATAATGCTGGAGGTTTTCTATCTCAAGGATACAGGCAAAACTACCTTTGGCATGAGTTTATGCCTCTATTTTAAGGGTCTTGTGATCTAATCTGATAAATTACCAATGTAAAATGCCATTTTCACATAAAGCTGCAAACGGACACATTGTACTAAATGTTCTTGAATAGGCTAAATATTAAGCAAATGACAGTTATGTTTTACCATCCTGTTTTCACTTTCACTGAATTGGTTCATTGTGCTGAAGGCATGTCAGTGTGAGAGACACTTGATTCATTCAGAAGTGATAGCACGTTCCTGTTACTGGTAGTGACTGCAGAGTAGTCCATTATTGGCTTGTGTGGTTTCTAATGTTGTCTGAGGGTAGGATAGTGATATAACTTTTTGGGAACAGTCACTTTGTGGCTGAAAGCCTTGAATGGAACTCAAGCTGTTAGAAATAGTACTCCTAAATAGAGATTACTCTGTGACTTTATAGGACAGCCCGCTAACCGAATTCATCGTTCATACGTCTAATTGGGACTATATCGTTTTAAGTTCTTGTGTTTATGGGCTTAGAATAAAAAGGAATCACATCCATGTTTTTTGCTGTCTATGAGGTTAATGTCAATCAATGAATTAAGCAAAAAGCAATGGTATCCCACAAACAGTTGCGTGCAGAGGCATGCAACAGATGCATGAATATTTGATTACGTTCTTGGCTGAGATTGAAAAGTGATACATCACTCTGCAGCAGAACCACAGCTCATCATGATTTCTCAGCCACAGAAGGTGTGGGTGAGGGTGATGTGGCATTGGCATAGGACTGCGGTGGCCTAATGGTTAAGATACTGGACTATGGACCAGAAGGGCCAGGGTTCAAATCCCACCTCTTTCACAGTTGGGTCCCTGAGCAAGGCCCTTGGCTTGGATTATAAGACTGTATGAATTGTAAGTCGCTCTGGATAAAAGTGTCTGCTAAATGACTTAAATGGAAAACATGACTTGGCAGAGGTGGATAAAATAGCCCTGAATCCCTAAGTAACTGTACTCTTATTTACAAAATAAATACTGTAATGATAAAGACTATGAGCATCATTATTAAGGAAACAATTTGAGTCATGTGGTACTCCTTCCACAAAATTAGATTTATATTTAAAAACAGTGGTGTTTATTAATGCTGTGTCACTTCAAGGCATCTTCATGGCCAGAAATCATATTGCTAGAAGAACGCTGATGTTTAAATTACGAACTGTAATATGTCAGAAGCAATTTAAAGTATGTACAATTCAGACACAGAAAGCAAACTGTAATCAGATTAGGCCATATTCTAAAGTGCTTTTGATTAAATTCAAATTTGCAGTACTGTAGTTTTTTAAAAAATATTTCCTTTACGTTGGTTCTAAAGAAGTCTCTAAATCTACTCTGCACTCTGTTTCTAATCTAACCTGTAGAGTATGGATTTCCTGTTTAACCCTCGGCCTCTCAAGATTTCTTCCTTATGTGTCTCAGGGCGAGTTTTTTTTTTCGCCACTCTGACCTTTGGCTGCTCATTACTTTGCACCAGTGCCTCTTGTTAAAAACCACCATGTACATAAGTTTAAATTCAAGTTTGAAATTCTTTTACAGTTCTATTTTAACAAGTTGCTTGCATGGCTTCGGTGATCTGAAGGTTGAACACACCCAATTGACTTGGAAATTACACTCCAGTACCCATGTAAACCTGTCTTTAGACTAGTATTGGCATCTTTATTGCTGATCTCTTGTTCTATTCTTAGAAGTATCAGTCTTAGTAAATTCATGTTGTATTGCTATTCACCCACACAATCTTTAAAACAGAGACTACACATAGTTTATCCTAGACCTTACTTACTGATTAACAAGTTTACAAATGTCAAAACTGAAGACCGTGTGACATACTGTGCTTTTAGCCACTTGTCAGGCTGCATAACTAATCTCAAACACTGACATGGCACACAGGGTCTAAACGGTGCTCTATAGTTTGTATTTGTTTTTCTTCATGTCTGTTTTTTTCAGATCCCAGCTGAATTCTACTCCATATTTACCAATAACTGAAGTCTAAAGTAGCAGGGGTGATACATATGTAGACAGAGTAAAATAAAAAGTTTTAATATAGCATTGAAAATGCATTTGTATATCTACGTGTATATTGGGATTCTTGAGATATATGTATATGCACACACACATTTTTGCAAATTTATTAAAAAAGAAAAACTGAAATTTCACATGGTCATAAGTATTTAGACCCTTTGCTCAGTATTTATTGGAAGCACTTTTGAGCTAGTACAGCCATGAGTCTTCTTGGGAATGATGCAACAAGTTTTTTCACACCTTGATTTGGGGATTCTCTGTCATTCTTTCTTGCAGATCCTCTCCAGTTCCATCAGGTTGTATGGTGAACGTTGGTAGAAGGTCATTTTCAGGTCTCTCCACAGATGCTCAATTGGATTTAGGTCAAGGCTCTGGCTTGGCTCTGGGTCATTGTCTTGTTGGAAGGTGAACATTCGGCTCAGTCTGAGGTCTTGAGCACTCTGGAAGAGGTTTTCTTCCAGGATATGTCTGTACTTAGCCCCATTCATCTTTCCTTCAATTGCAACCAGTCGTCCTGCCCCTGCAGCTGAAAAACACCCCCTTAGCATGATGCTGCCACCACCATGTTTCATTGTTGGGATTGTATAGGGCAGCTGATGAGCAGCGCCTGGTTTTCTTCAAACGTACTGCTTAGAATTAACACCAAAAAGTTCAATCCTTATCTCATCAAACCAGAGAATCTTATTTCTCATAATCCGGGAGTCTTTCCTGTGTTTTTTGGCAAACTCTATGCAGGCTTTCATATGTCTTGCACTGAGGAGAGGCTTCTGTAACCTTGGCCAGATCCTTCGGCAGTTCCTTCCTTCCATCATGATTCTCATTTGCATTTACATGCACTGTGAGGAGTGAGGACTAATATACACAGGTGTGTGCCTTTCCTAATCAAGTCCAATCAGTTCAATTAAACACAGCTTGTGAGTTAAATATGAGTGTTACAGCAAAGGGTCTGCATACATGTACATGTAAGATGTTCTGGTTACACTCAAACCTGCGCCAATGTGCTCCATTGATGGACTATGGACATCCAGTGACCCTGACTAGGAAAAAAGAGGTTAAATTGTACGAAATAATATACCACAAAATGCATTTATAAAAATCTTGTTGTCCACATGAGGCACCCCTGGTGTGGTGTATTAGCTCGGTCACATGACAAACTCTGAAATTCAGAACGCCTCTGTCAAGACGTAAACTCGGAATCAGAACAGACCAATAGAATGGGATTCAGCAGCAAGACCATTCACCAGGGCAATGTCAATTTAATTAATAAAGCACAAGGTCAACACACTAAAAGCCAGTATGAAACCTTTGCCTATTCATAGACAGAGTATAGGTGAACCCTGTGTATGACATTTACTCAATACTTACTTACTGTAAAGTGTTAATTATAAATGGCACTGCAACGATTATTTTAGAATCCACCATACTGTATGCAAAGTCACTTTTTATCTCTTAATCATTCTGGATACATGACATCACAAATTGGAAGTAAAAGATGTAAATAATTTTGTAGCTGTTCTATTTTGTAAGTGAAACGGTTTAAGCAGGGAAACAACAATCTGTTTTTGTACTGTTGATTCTACACCTGTCACACTTGGCAATATTGAGAATGGCTTCTCAAATGTAATCCCAGACAGCCTCTCATCTCACCTGCCCCTTACTTTGTCACAAAACTAACACTTCAATTAGTGGGTTCTGAAGGGCTTTCCACTCAGGTGCTTTTGAGAAACACAGACATTTAACCTGGTAAATGACAGACTTGACAGAGCGATGCTCTCATGAAGGAGCAATTTTTATAAATCTGTAATAGTGTCAAATTTCAGGAACCCAGCTCTGATATTTGCTGAGATTATTGCCTTTATTTTTCAGTAAGCCTGACAGCTGATATGTGTTTTAGATGTGGCGATGGATAATCACGTCATTCTGGTGAATTTTGCCCATCCATCAGTGGAATATTGTCTGTTTTTATGTGTGAGATCTACAATATACCCTCTTCAAGATAGGGCATAATCAAGAAACAAGACAACGTAACCTAAACTGGACCATGACAATAATGACCGTGAGAACAGACAGCTGTCTTTCCTGAACAGAGATTTATTGCTAGATTTGGTGACTTTTTATGATTGTTTTTTTCAAATCCAGCTGCTTGTTATACAAATTAAACCTAAATGATCTGTATATGTGTGAGGCAATGTTCCCAACAACCAGTCACTTAAAACATTGACTTTAAACATTGATTAGCTTGCTTCTTTGATCCATAAGTAGCTAGTCACATGCAGACATGATTCACTGCATTTGAAGGAGATTCAGAGATCATCCCATATTCTGGTAACCTGACTAGACCAGAGATGTTCTCCTGAGACAGGCTCTTGTGCCCTTGTGACTTGACCAGGAAAACACTTTTTAAAAATACATTATTATGAATCAGAGACTTTTTAAACACAATTTAGCTACGTTTGCATGTAAAGGGTTGGCAGCATTGGCAATAATCAGGGAACAGACCTGTGCAGACATTTTCCGAGCCAGGGTATCCCAAAACACCCACCACACTTCGACCAGTTTAGTTTATTTACTCTGTTTGTGTTGTCTTTTGTTGTTTGCTTATTTGTTCTGCTGCTATAACCCAAATAAGATCCTCCACTTGTGTAATGAATTGGTGTTTGGTGCTCATCAAAAAGTGTAATTGTCTTGGCTATTAGAAAATTAACTCAATCCGTTATTGATCCTTGTAGCCATGGGAGGCACAGTGGCACCTTGATACAGTGGTAAGTGCAGCCTTATACCTACAGAGGTCCAGGTTCAATTCCTGTCCCAGCTGCCGCCTTGTGGGAGTTTATATATTTATATATTTATGGATTGAGTCAACTTTGCATCTTTAGGAGTTGTAATCTACACTTTTTGTTACAGCCATTGCTTCTTAATCACACGATTAAGACTTCATTTCCACAGAAAAAGCTGATGTTTTATGAAAAATACAAATAAACTGTGTTTTATCAATCCAGATCTATGAGAGAACCTAGTGAATCTCCTCTATTAGGGTTAAAATTGTGCAAAGAACAGCTGTGGAAGGATCGCGACGCATGACTTGACCTCAGCTGTTGTTCTGGTTATGGTGTTTTCGGATGTAAATTGTACTTATTTGGTTGCCTCATCAGGAACCCAGGTGCAGGCAGAATAAGTCTGTCCATCTGCTCCTCAGCACAGCACTGATGCTTCATTTTGTGCTTTTCAGCATGTGGCAGAGAGTGACCACTGAGATAACGACCATTTATCATTGTTGACTGATCTAGATTAGATTGAAAGGCTACTGTTCCTCTATGCTTTCAGTTAGTTTAGTAATGGTGATTAGTTACAGCATAATGCAAACGTATTAGGCTGCCATTCGATTAGATATGCAATTGTTTTTGCAATTTAATTGTGTCCATATGTTAATATTGCTCAGTTTCTGTATTAGAATATACAGTAAAAATACAGTACATTTGTATGCAGCATTACAAAAATGAAAAAAAAAATCTGAAAAAAATAGGTTCTATGAGCTACAATGGCAAGTATTTAGTATGTCCACCTTGAGGAATAGCAGCATCTGGCAGGCCAAGTTGATCCTTCGGTCTGAAGAAGCTTGATCAGGAATGGTCTTTTTGGAATGGCAACAGAAAAGAATGGGAACAGGGTGAAAAGGCTAAGCTATGCTAAAGTTTACAAAGATTTGAATGAAGATCAGTGAAAGAGTATTATGGAGTGACTTTGAGCTATGGGGTTTTTATATGATCCAACCCGTGAGGTTTTATATGGTCATTATACTGTACATTGCTTTATCGATTAAGCTAATGGTGGCCTAAGACATATGCACAGTACTGTAGGTACACTCACATTTTCAGTATTACACTTAATGAATTATTACAGAATAATTATGGAATATACGTTTACACTCACTGAGCATTTTCTCAGAAACACCTTGCCTCATGAAGATATCCAGCATCTTTGGGCGATATCAAGCTTCCAGCATAATGATGATAAAACACAAAAGTCAACTTAAATCAGCTTCATGAACCTGATGATGAGTTCAGTGTTTTTAGGGGTTTTCCAGTCACTGCATGTGACTTTGAACACCTTTTGGATGAGATACAACGGAAGATTCACAGAACAGAACTGCACCTGCATGAATTGCGTATGTCAACATGAAGCAGAATCATAAAAGAATGTTCCTGTGGAATCCATGCCCTAAAAAAATTCTAAATTAAGAGCATACGACGGCCCTGCCAAGTGATGGTTTGATACTCCTCATAAAGAACTGAGTGAGTGTACATACAAGCAGCTGTCAGAGCAGCAGCAGAAAATAACCTGTGCCAACAGATATTCAGGGTGAAAATGTTCAACGTATCATTGCAGTACAACTGAGAATTGCCTAAATCAATGATGTGCAATGTGATGAAGAAATGTAAGACTATAGGTGATACTGCGGTGCAATGGCCAAACATTGTTACTAAGGAAAGTGCACTGAAATGTTCAATGGTGCATAATGTTGAATAAACAATGTGATTTTAATACATTTAGTTAAGAAAATGAAAGGGTAAAACTACAAATTAACTGTCACAGCAACATGCAAATTCCAGGCTAGGAACTGGCCACTGGGCCACTTTTAAACACGTGTATGCTTAAGATGTGTAGGTCTGGGGTGTACTGGAGTGAAAGTAATAATTTTGACAACATGACATTTAAAAGGCTGAGCAAGTCTTGTTTGTACGGGGTTTTCCTGAGGCTTATATTAAAATGATTAATTATTAGAGACAGAGGAAAATTGGTTAGCACCATCAACCCACAGCTCCAGAAATCTCCAGAAGATCAAAAAAGTGAACAACGTGGTAAATGTCAGCAGTTACCTAAGGCATATGAACAGTTGGGATGTAAAAGGTGATGGTGACCACATATGGATAGAAAGGTTGTGTGGGTTGTTATAGAGTCTGGTTACAGATGGGAAAAAGGACCTGCTCTGTAGTACACAGAGGGTGAAGTATCCTGTCACTGCAGATTTAAGCCCCAGCGTACTCTGTGTAGTAGATATTTTGTCCAGGATGGCCACATGACTACCATCCTCCTCTCTCCCACCTCCTTCATGGATTCAAGAGGACATTCTGTGACTGAACTCACTCTCTTTACTAGTTTGTTTAGTCGTGTTTTGTCCTTCTCCGAGATTTCACCTCGTCAAAACACAACTACGTAGAAGATGGCTGATGCTACCACAGTGTCATTAAAAAGTTCTTAACAGCGGCCTGCAAATTCACCAGTCTTTTCTGCAGGTGGAGATGACCTCCTTGCTGTACAGGACATCTGTGTTGCTGGACCAGTCCAGTTTGTCTTTGAGGTGAACACCTAGCTATATATGCTCCGTCACTATCTCATTGTCCAAATCCTGGATGTTCACTGGTGTGGGCTGAAGTGATTTTCTTTTGTTGATTCTGACTGGAGGTTGGGTCGTCTGTGTGACCCATGGACCTGATAAGAGGTGCCTTACAGTTGTCATTGCCTCGTACCTTGCTGCTTTGGTTTATGAATTTATGTAATTTATTTACATTTGACATAAATGTAAATGTATGCCGTCTTGCCAGCGGGCATTAGATTAATTGGTCGCTCTAAATCCACCAAGTATTATAGTGACTGACTAGTATCTATGTAACCTTAATCCTGTTGTAAATAGCCATTGATGTTAAATAAAGTTATGATTTCATGTTAACACTTTACCATAACCAAACCATCAATTCACTTTTTATATTTTAATTTCACTATTATACACCTGGTCTGAGAATGTTTGAAATTCTGATTTCAATATTGAATCCTTGATTCTTGATCACAGTGCAAGAAACATGAAATCATTGTTTTTTTCACAACAACACAGCCACATTATATCATGCTGCCTCTTTTTGCAAGTGTGTTTCCACTCCAAGATGAGTCAATGGATTTGTGGTGTTCATCACAAATGTCCCGCCATTTAAGTGACATTTCAAGCAGCAGGAAATGACAGTATCACTGCTGTGACTAACAGAGTTCTCTGTGAACTAGCATCAACTGAACTAGCATCTCAGCACTCCACAACTCCGCACCTCCTCTGCTTCCAGTTCTTATACACCAAGATCATACACATGATCACACTGCTAATCAGTGAATGACCCTCGATTTTGACTGCATCAGATATTATTACATGTTAATAAAAGATTGTTTGTCAGTTCAGTAAACGAAACAATCCTGGAAGCCAGTTTAATCTGCTTTGCATGTTATGTAAATGAGTGCCATTAGGGCATTAAATGTGCTCTATTATTTAAAATAGTAGCTCGAGTGGCTCAATAGAAAGACAAAGCTGTTGAGAATCACAGAATCACAGAAGCTGGAGGCCTAGGTTCAATTTCTGAATGGGGATTGCAACTTGAATATTGAGTGGTGAATTTACGGAATGCCCTGATGGATTGGTACAATGCCCAAGGACCTTCATGCAACCCTATAAGCAGAACAAGCAGGAGAACAGTGATAAATATTTATACAGATGAGCTATGGCAACCAGACCTTTAAAAAAATCATTTAATTTTAATACCCTCTTCAGAGATTCAGAGAGTCCGATTCAGTCACATGGTGAAGTGCAGGAAGATACACTACAAAGCGTGGCAGTCTGTTGTAGGGGACACTTGCACACTTCAGAGGCACCATGGGAAGAAAACTGAGGTCCTGCAGGAAACCCATGAAGACACAAAGAGAACATGCAAACTCATGTCGAAGAACGACTCTGATCGCAGAATCAAATCAGTAATTTCTGGAGCTGTAAGGTGGCAGCGCTAACCACTGCACCACCACACTGTCCCAGTAGCTGAACACCTCATTAAGACCCAAAATTGTATGTTATAGAACTTCCAGAACACCCCATGTCAACCAAAAACCATGTATTTTTCCCCCATCTTTTTCTTTGCTACCAAAGAATCTCAAGACCCAATGAAATAGTTTTTTTTTTTAATTCCTGGCAGCGTAAGAAGTATGGTTAGATACTCATAAACTTCTCCAGGCAACTGAGATGAAGATTTGAATTTGGCATCATCAAGTCTCCAAACTGACAATTAGACTCGTATGTATCCCATGAAACGACACGCAAGAACCAAGTATTTACATCCATCTAACCACCTCTTTCCCAAACTGGGTACTCCCAGTGGCACTGGGGTGGCTCAAAATAATTCTGAAGCTCTAGGCAGATCAAGCCACGTTTCTGATTCTTGTATTCTAAGCTCTCAGTAAGCCTTGTAGAAGGCTCAGTCTTGTTATATTTGCAAATATAGGGAGGATGAAGAATGTGGTAAATGCAGGTGTTCAGATAATGACATATCCTCAAACAATTCATTCTGATTTAATTTCCTACAATAAATTTACTTCAGTAGTGAATTGACTTCCAAAATGTGAGATGAAGGTCATGGGTCAAAGACATTTACAGAACCTTTTTTGCCCACCGTTACCAGAGGTACCATTAATTCTGAAGTTGACTGGGTCAATATAGTGTAAAGTATGTCAGGATATAACAGAATATGCCCTCAAAGTACTAAAAGAAACAGCAAAGTAGATCATAGAAACTCAAATTTGTTTGTCGTGTGCACCGCTTAACAGCCATTGTCCAAGTCCACTGGCATTAAAGTAATATATATATATATATATATATATATATATATATGTGTGTATGTATAAAACAAAATGCCTTTTATACATGTAATTCATATCTAAATGACAGAAAACTAGTATGGGCAACACCTTGCGACACCTGCTGATAAAAATGAGAATCACAATCTTTAAGGCCATAAATAAGCATGCTTTCTTTCTTTTTTTGTTTTCAATTAGTGTTTCAAGTTTTATAGACACTACAAAGATAAGAATGACTGTTTTGTACACTACAGTGCTGTACTAAATGTTTTCATATTGTGTTATAATTTATATTATTGTTTAAAATTACAGCTATGACTATGGAGATGTTCAGTCACTGACCATTTTGCTATAAACCCTTTATCACAATCCATAATGCGTTACACATTGCATACCTGTAGTCGCTTATGTCTTTACTGCTTTACACTGATTGGGTTGTGGGGAGGCTATGGAGCCAATCTCTGGAATTCAAAGAGTGTAGGTCACAATGTACCTTTAACAGGGTGTCAGTCCTTTGCAGGCTGTTTACGGTTGCAGCATTGCGGGCCACAGTCAGTTGTGCCACTCAGAAGGCACCACCCGAATTCGGATACGAGTCTAATACCTTTTTTGTTTTTTCGTTTTTGTATAAATGACATGAAGAATAATTGTGGCAATGTTAAGTGACACCTTGTGACCGGATCAGGCATCATACAAGCACAATGAGTAACCATATATATATATATATATATATATATATATATATATATACCATTATTGTTCTACCATTGCTGAGGATTGATTAAATCCTCCAATTATGACACTATTCCTTATAAACATTCTAAATGCACCTTGCTGTTTTAAAATCAAACACACTTTGAATGCTGTCTGGTTTTGGTTTCCTTTCAGAGCTTCGCTGAGAGTAACACCGTTGCCATGGAGCTGTATTCTGACTCCGTTAGTATGGTGAGGTCTGCGTTTGAGCCATGGTCCAGGTCGTCAGTGGAGCTGGATGTTCTGGGTTTGGTGGACCTAGCGGTTGAGGAGAACAGCACCTCAGAGAAGTGCTACCTATCACATTCACGCAGCAGTGTGTTGCAGGGTCTACCCTTCGGTGGAGTTCCCACTGTCCTTGCCATCAACTTCACCCTCTGGCTGGTACGGTATCTCTTTTCTCCTGCACCAAAGGAGCACCCAATAGCTGGCTAGGAACCTCTGGTTCTGTTTAATTTAAGAGTAAACTACATGTAATACAGTCTTATACAAAAGTGGGCACACCCCAGGTCAAGTAAGATGTTTTTTTCTAAATTATAGAGGCTTAACCTCTACAGAGTACCATAGTAAATATTATATATTAAAAATTAGATATTGTTAAATATTGATATGCAGTTTTTGGAGGTACTCGCTAGCCTACTTCACTCAGCAGAAGCGACAAAACACAACAGGAAATATTGATCGGTGAATTGAGGGAAAACGTCAAAAAATCAATTCGTTCATTCATTTAAATGTAAAATTTGCTGAAAAATATATTTAATTTTGCTATCTGCCAAGGTTCTTTTTATTTGGAATAAATGTTAATAAAAATTAATAATATATGGGTAGTCCAACATTTTGCATCAAAATGTGTTTATACACATTATTATGTATTGTATTTAGGAGTACTTCGCATATTCATTCATTCAAGTTCTTATCCACTTATCCTAGTCAGTGTAGGGGCACAGCTGGCATCTAACCAGTGACACAGGGCACAAGGCATCAGCATCCCCACACAGGATGGCAATTCATCATAGAGAACATACACTCACACACACCTTCAAACAGAAAGGGGAACTTTGGCAACATCAATTAACCTAACACACGTCTTTTTGAATGCGAGTTTACCTGAGGAAAACCCACGCATACATGGGGAGAACATGCAAACTCCACACAGGCAGAGCCCAGGGTTGGGATCAAACTGGGTTGGAGCTGTGAGGTGGCAGTGCTAACCACTGCTACACTGCTATACAATCTTTTACTGCTCACATCCACACTAGATTGCCTCAGTGATCTAAAAAACCGAGCCATGATGCCGTGCCACTAAAATGAGGGGTTACTATTTTATACTTTGGCACATTTGACCCTTGCCTGTCTTCCCACTTCATCCACTGAGTCTAACACAGTGATCCTACCAGAATTACAAAAACGACAACATGACACACGAAGGTGCTAATCACAAAAGAATCTGAGGCACTTCTGCAGGAATCTCTCTGCTAAATCCACGGCTGTTATACAAGAATGATTTGATTATCTCTCAGTCCGGTTTGACATATGGACTTTAATCTGACACACTCGACTTGGTTCAGTCTGTAGTTCACCATTGTTACTGTATTCCTGTAAGCAAGTCAAATTTGCTCTCAAGATCAAGGTGATGAAGATGCCTGGTGTGGTAACGCTGACAAACACAGGCTGACAACTTTGAGATTACATTTACATCACTTGTGTGGGTCAAGGTTCTTACTCAGTGACCCAACAGCAGCAGATTGTCTGAGGTGAGTGTTGAACCTGGGATCTTCTGGTTCATAGTCCAAACCACTAAATCACCACAGTTGCAAAAAGGATGAGAGGATCGTCTGGAAAAAGAATAAGGTGGCAGATTATGAGACAATGACATCATCTATCCTCTTGGACTTTTTTGTCGTTGCCTTTTTGTTCATGTTGAAAAACAGTAACCATTGCCCTCCTTCCTGCTAAATATGTATGGGTATTTTAATTCTCTGTCCCATAATTCACATCACTGGCACGCACAAATGTTAAAAACATTAAGAAATCAAAATATACACCCCATTTACTGTGTACCATTGTGGTAGACAAACAGTAGGATCCAAAAGTCTAAGACTGCTCAAGAAAATGCTTGAATCTCTGAGTAGAAAGATTCATACAACATCAGGATAATTATCAGAGAAACAACTTCCTCAAGTCCAAAGAAGATCAAGGGGTGCTGAACTTCCTCCACAGTGACCTCACCGAACCCCATCCTGCATTTACAGAGGCACTTGAAGACACAGAAAGCCAATAGTTCAGTAACACAAGATGATCTTTGGATTATAGTGAGATTAACATGGATCATCAGATTTTGCACAAACACGTTTAGAACATGCTAACTTGACTGCTCACTGTCATAGCAAAAGTAGGAACATTGTGTAAGTGGCAAACTTATGTAATTTTCAGAATTGGTCTGTCACTTTGCCTCTTCCTACACCCCCTTGTTCATTTTGTATAGTAGCATCTATTTGTAGAAGAAACATATTGGAAGAGACAAGACGTCTAGTGAAGGCAAATATATTTTTTACAGCAGCTTTTAAACAAAGCATTCTCTCAAAGAGGCTTTACAGCTATCTAGACCCACAGGCCTAGGACTGTTTGTTACATCAACACCCCTATACTGTATTCTGTGCTAAGCTGAGCTCATTGAAGGTAGGATGATTGGTATATTTTGGAATGAGACAGAAGTTTTCACATAAGAAATAATGGAAATGGGCTCCCTGTATATGAATGTGCTCTAAAATGTTTTATATGAACAATATACAGTTGGGTATGGATAGGACTTTAGGATTAGTCTTAGGAAGCACAGATTGTCACTATTTTGTACAGTATAAAGCACTGACTGTTGCTAAATAAATGTGTTTGGAGCAAGTCTTGCTGTTAAAGACATTGTTGCTGGAGTCATTACGTGCACAGTGTGCCTACTGACCTTCCTGCCTGTCAGTTTCCAAGACAACCGCTCACCTCTCCTTTCTCTTCTTAAAGAAATGTCTAACTTCTACCACATGTGGCTTTCTACAAGAAAGGCTTTTTACTGTTTCATATTACATTGCTTTTCATGGTGGTGTAAATGCCTGATTTGTGCAGTCAGTGATTACTCAAACGATAGATGCCACTTTTGCGAACCAAAGAAAAGTATACATATGAGGCTATGCTAAATCAAACAAACATGTAATCAAGTCAAGTCACATTTATTTTTGTATCCCTTTTTTATAATGGAGCATTGTCTCAAAGCAGCTTTACAGTTCTATTATGTTAGAAGCCAATCCCAAATTGAGAAGGCAGTGGAAAGGAAAAAACCCTAAATGTTGAAGAAAGAAACCTTGGGAGGACCAAGACTCAAAAGGGACCCAGCTTTCTTGGCAGAAGTATCATTTTGAAATAAATCACTTCGTTTTGTGTAAAAACTTGCTGGTATATTTTTTTCATTACACACAATCCAAGCTTACAGCACAAATTGATAATATAGTTACAATAGAAGTGAAATGTTAATTATTTGATCCTCTGATGCTGTGTTGTAGTTCCTGTTGCTGGTCTTCTCTTGTCTGAGGAAAGCCGCATGGGATTATGGGCGTCTGGCTCTGCTAATGGAGAATGACAGGTATTTCAGTCTCCACTTACAGCACATTCTTAAACATTCAAATTTAAAATGCTACAGGTCAGATTCATATGTTTATGGTTTTCAGATTAATATACGGTGCGAATTCCCTTAAATGACAATACTACTGTGCCAAATAGTAAACCATTACAATATCTCATATGGTAAATAAATCACAAGTACACATTCCATATAATATTTTATGAAGTATGTATTTATCCTTATCTCAGATTTCTGCATATATACGCTGTTTATCATATGCTATTTAAAAGGATTAGTGGTGTTTTGTTAAGGACCTGTAGATTGAAGAACATGCACAGGGAACAGCTGTGCTGCTTGGCTCACCCAGTGCTAGTGTTGACTTGGTTGGATACTGGCACCATCTTGTGGAGATGAGTGGTATTGCATTCATTGCATTGTACAATATATTTATTTTATCTTTTTAAGGCCATAACAGCAATGTTTGCGTTAACAATCATTAAGAGCATTTAAACTTTTGTTATACTTCTTGTAGTTTATGTACTCCATATGTTTGTGTTTATTCTTTGTCTATGTTCTTAACAATTGCAATTGAGCTTTGGAAAAACACTACAATACACTTAAGTTGAACTATTATTACTATTATTATTATTATTATTGTTGTTGTTGTTGTTGTTGTTGTTGTTGTTGTTCTGTTTGTTTTGAAACCAAACATTCTCTTTCACACAGCATATAGTATATACATATACTACTTTTTTTCTCGGAAGTTATAGAACCCAGCTATATCTTTTAAAAATTCTATTTTTGCATGACTTTGTCTTCATATTTCATGTGTGTGTGTGTGTGTGTGTGTGTGTGTGTGTGTGTGTGTGTGTGTGTGTGTGTGTGTGTGTGTGTGTGTGT